>VWPU01006568.1:9389-31421 GCA_013398955.1 Callaeas wilsoni
GGTGTGGGCAGTGTCACGGTGTGGGCAGTGTCACTTGTGGGCAGTGTCACGGTGTGGGCAGTGTCACAGTGTGGGCAGTGTCGCTTGTGGGCAGTGTCACGGTGTGGGCAGTGTCACTTGTGGGCAGTGTCAGGGTGTGGGCAGTGTCACAGTGTGGCCCAGGGCCTCCAAAGTGATCAGCTCAGGGAAAGGGGGAGGGTACCGAAGCCAAATCCGCATTATCATGGAACCAGCACAGGATCCCACACTGGTTTGGGTTGGAAGGGACCTTAAAAATCATCTCATTCCACTCCCTGCCATGGGCACGGACACCTTCCACTGTCCCAGGCTGCTCCAAGCCCTGTCCAGCTTGGCCTTGGACACTTCCAGGGATCCAGGGGCAGCCACAGCTGCTCTGGGCACCCTGTGCCAGGGCCGTTCCGGGGGATGCAGGCTGGCGTTCAGTGGCACAGGAGCTTCTGGTAACGTTTAGGACCAAACCTCCTGCTCTACCTGCCAGTAGATCTCACTGCCACTGCTGAGCATGGTGGGAGGGAGATCTCCAGCTTCCCAGGAATGCAATTGTGCTCCAACCTGTCTCTGGCTGTGTGTGCCTGGCCAGTTCTCGCTGCTCTCCGAGGTGCGAGGGGTGATCTCCCCACAAGACCTCGACCGCTTCGACAACCTGGTGCTGAAGAGGGAGATCGAGTCCATGAAGGCCCGGCAGCCCGCAGGGCCCAGCACCGACTCCTACTCCATGATGTCCTACAGCGACACCGTCTCATCCTCCAGCAGCCACTTCACTGCCACCACCGTCAGCTCGGCCCGGGTAGGTCCCTCCTGCCTGATCCCGTTCCTTTCAGCACCTCCTCCTGGCAGTCCTACAGTGTGGGATCTTCTTTTTGGTTTGGACAGTCGGGACAGCTGTAGACGAGAGATCTCTGCGGTTGGGTCTCAGAGTGTGCAGTTTATTTATGAAGAGCGTGGGTACAGTGGCCCTGCTTGGAGCTGCCAGCTGCAGCTCGGAGCAGGCCAGGAATGTGAGAGAGCAAGAGAAGCAAAGGTAAGAGCAAGAGAGAGTAAGGGTGAGGGGAAGTAGGGGAAGGAGTAAAAGGAGAGGGAAAAGAGGGAAAAGAGAGAAGGAAAAGAGAGGGAAAAGAGCACAAAGAGAGCGAGGTTCTCGTTTACAACACAATAAATCTTCTTCTGTGTTGAATATTCTAATGTCCACTAACCGATCTAGTACAAGATACAAACCCTATAGCATTTCCATACAGCCTATAAGAATTGTTACATTACCATGCTGCGTTACATTTTAAACTCTAGAAACTCCTCTCTGGACCCCTGCTGCCAAGCTAGCAGGGTCTGCTCTGACCCTTGGAGCTGTCTGCAGGCAGAGGGGATTGTTCAACAGAGAGGGGATTACCTTCTGCCGGCCATCCCATTGTTTTCCAGTTGTTCAGTAACTCAGGCTTGGTATCTCAAAGCTTGCTTTCATTTCAATCTCACTTACAGTTTCCCTATTCTCAGCATCTTTTGCCAGGCAATCATATTTATAAGGCTTTCCTGTTTCATCTTCCCCAACACTACAGCAAGCTGCTTTCCCTGCAGCGCTGTAAAGGCATTTTCCCCTGCAGGGAACCCTGTCAAGTTGGCTTCCCCCATGGATTGCCCCAAAGCTTTTACTTTTCCGTGCAGGCTGGGTGATTTGTAGGTGATGCCATGACGTGCTGGGTATCTCTGTGCTCCTGACACTGAGGTGCTGCTGTCCCCTGCTTGAGGGCTGCGTGTCCCTTCATCCCCGTGAGGGATGGAGCCTGCCTTGCTTCCAGAAATCCACTGGAGCTGCATCCACGCAGAAATCCCAGCAATGCGCCGCTGCCTTGCCATGCCTGCTGCTGATCACCAGCTCTAAAATCACCTCCCTAAAGATGCTGGCTGCCTGCTCCCCATCCCAGTGGGAGCCACGGTGGCCAGGCAGCTGCATCCCATTCCCAGCCCACTCTCCAGCACTCGGCAGCAGCAGCACTCCCACGTCTCTGCCAGGCCCCTGTCGCACGCACCATCTAATTAAGTTACTGTAATCACCTCAGACTGTGCAGGCACACAGCCCCCAAATTAATTTCCTCACCATAAAATGCCTTTCATCATAAATGCATTAGTAACCTTGGAAATTAAACCCTTCATGGAAAGAAGGGGGAACAATGGGCTCTGTGCTGGTTCCTCAGCAAGGAAAGCAGCCCACGGCGGTGGGATGAGGCTGTGGAGGGTCCACCCAGCACAGCCCTTGGGGGAGAGGGGAGGGGGCTTTCCTGAGGCTCTGCCTGCCTATGAGAGACCTCAGGGAGTGTCAGAGCATCAGAGCTGTGCTGTTGTCCTCTTGAATCCACAAGTACCCATAGGAAAGCCACCTGCTCAGGTCAGGAGGGGTTTCAGAGATCCTTTCTGGATCTGCATAAATAAAGTGAGTTTTGCTCTGCTCTCCAAGGAGCTGCTGGGAAAATCCTTCTGAGGGCTGGCACAGCAGTGCCAGGACTGTGTGCTGAGCACGACACCCTGCTCTCATGCTGTGCCCGTGCCTGGGGCTGTGCCACGTGCTCC
The DNA here is from genome assembly GCA_013398955.1 of Callaeas wilsoni. Taxonomy (NCBI): domain Eukaryota; kingdom Metazoa; phylum Chordata; class Aves; order Passeriformes; family Callaeidae; genus Callaeas; species Callaeas wilsoni. The sequence goes on from VWPU01006568.1 coordinate 11,970, forward strand.
AGGTGTGCCTCCTGCTCCACAACACGTGCCAAACGTGGCTGCCTGGGCTGATGTGTGAGCCATGGCCCAGCCCCACGTGGCACACAAGCCCAGAGCTCGGGGAGGGGCACCAGGCTGCTGCTGTGGCACCTGCAGGGCCTCCCTGGCCGTGTGGCACCTCTTCCCATGGGTGAGAACGCACCCTGCTCCAAGCTCTGCCTGGTGATGGGAATGCCAGCACTGGAGATGTTTGTGCCCACTCGTGCTGAAACAGCTGCCAGGCAAAGAGCACCAGCTCGTGGTGGATGGATGCTTGGATAGCAGGAGGGAGATGAGGGGCAGGGCTTCCAAATTGCTCTCTCTGCCCTCAGCCCCTGCTGCTGCTCCCCTCCCCCTCAGGTCTCCCAGGAGGGGCTCACTCCAGCCTTCCCACCCAGCCCTGGATGCAGCTGGGTGTGGATTCTGCAGGGTGGGTTTGGGGGATGAGGGCAGCGCCATGCCGGGATTTGCTCAGCTTGCTCGTTTGTTCTGCACCCTCCCTGATGTTATGTTTTCGCTTTTGTGCTTGTTTTCCTCTGCTCTCCCCCCGGCACATCCCCAGGAGCGACTCCTGTGGCTCATAGACCTGATGGAGGTAGGGGCTGGGTCAGTGTGAGTGGGCAGGGGGAGGGACGGGCTGGCCGGGGAGCGCTGCGGCTCCCGTGTGTGCACGGCCACCTCGTGTCACCCATCTCTGCTCTTCCTCCCGTGGACCTGCACGGAAGAGCTCCTTCCCCCAGTCCTTGGTGCTGCAGTGCACGCAAGGCTCAGCTTGAACCACACCCAGCTGGTACCTGAGTGCCATGGACACCTCGGGGATGGGGTTTTGGAGGGACCGGCAGAGTTGGAGCCTGGCAGACCCCACATTGCCCTCCCTGCCCTGCCCGCTGCTCTGCTGTGTGGGCACCCTGCCTAAATACCAGTAGAAAATCGTAGAATTACAGAGTGGTTTGGGTTGAAGGCACTGTGCCGGTTTGGACACAAATCCAGGAGGAAACCACCCGAGAGGGGCGTCTCTCTCTCTCTCTCTCTCTCCTGCCTGCCAGGCAAGCAGGCCCCGGCCGCACCTACCCCACGGGCTCAGGACAATACTTTCTCGCGCGAAAGTGACAAAGCCTATTTATTTAACAAACAGAGTCCCCCGCTGTCACGGGGCAAAAAGAAAAAGAATATTGAACCCCCTCCCCTGTCCCCTAAAAGAGGACTATGGATTTTAGAGTTCTTTCTGTAGGTAAAACCTGCAGTCCTGAGCTGGGCCGGGCCAGGCAGGGTCCGACCATCCCCCTTGGAGGGTCCCGCCGAGCAGGGCCGGAGATGGGAGCTGGTCTGGGATGAAAAGCAAGCCCAAAACAGTCCAAAAAGGGCCAGAAGCCGCTGAGGCAGATCACAGGCCCTTCTCTGCTGAAAGCCGAAGAGACTAGAGAGCAAAAGTCCTCTAAGGCAAAAGTCCCCATCAAGCAGGCGATGGGGAATACAGTATGGTCATAAAATCACCCCAAGACAGGCACCTTTAAAGTCCATCTAATTCAGCCACCACGCAGTGAGCAGGGACATCTTCAACGAGACCAGGGTGCTCCGAGCCCCATCCAGCCAGGCTTTGGACACTTCCAGGGGTGAGGCAGCCACAGCTTCTCTGGGCACCCTGTGCCAGGGTCTCACCTCCCTGTGATAAAAAACATCTTCTATCTAATCTAATCTAACCTGGCCCTCTTTTCGTTTAAACCCATTCCCCTTTGTGTTATCACAACAAGCCCTGTTGAAAAGTCTGTCCCCATCTTTCATACAGCCCTCTTCAAGCAGTGAAATGCTCTGCAGAGCCTCCACTCCTCCAGGCTGAACAGCCCCAGCTCTCTCAGCAGGCTGCTCACATCCCAGCACACATCCTCAGGATGGGGGAGAATCTTCCTCATGGGCCTCGGGTGTGCAGAAGCCCGTGCTGCAGTTCAGGGGGTCGGTGCACTCGCACTGTGTGTGAGAAATCCTCACCCAGGCTGTAGAGGGGATGAGATCCCCCATGGATGCAGGGGGAGCCCCAGGAATTTCCTGGCTGGGAGCAGGGCGAGGGAAGCTGCAGGCTCCAGGGTGTGAAGCTCATTCCCTGCTCCGTGGCCAGGAGGAAATCACAGGGTCAGCGACAGCACAGAGAGCACAGGGTGGAGCTGAGAGCTGGGAGAGAGGACCTGCAGCTGTGAACCACCCCGAGAGCTGCATCCCTGTGGGAATGGCTCTTATCCATTAGCATTCCCAGATGGAGTTTATCCCAGGCACCCCAAACCGATCTTTTTGGGACACAGATCCTTTTGGCTTCGTGGCCAAACGCAGTGACACCAGACCAGGCCACCTGTCCCATGGGTTGGTGGGTGAACTTCCACCAAAAATAAGCAGAGTGAGGCTGGGCAGGGCCTGCCACGGGATAAGTGATTCCATTAATGAGTGCTTGAAGGATGCTTGGGAATGAGGCAATGCTGTGTTTGACGGTGCCAGCCACGGATGCTCAGCCACTGTCTGAGTGTCACCCCCTGGGAGTCCTGGGGCTCAAGGTGAGTCCTGCAGGGCAGAGGTCAGCCACAGACTGCAATAATCAGGTGCAGCTTGTCTGACCAGAGCAGTGGGAATTCCTGATTTCTCTGGCACTCCCTTTGTCCCTGCCTCCTGCTCAGCCCTCAGTGTTGGGATGAAGGAGCTGATATCCCTGTAGGTTTTGGTTTTCCTCTCCACCACCTCCTAGCAAAGCTGCTGCCATCCAGAGGTGCCTTCTCCCAGGGCTGCTTCCACAGGTGCTGGCTTGCTCCAGCTCCCTGGGATATCCCGTGTGGAGGGTTCCCACATGCTGGGAATGATCCTCTCACAGCATGAGGACAAGGACAGAGTGAAACCATTGCATGGGGGTCATTATGCACCCTTAGAGCCCCTAAAATCTGGACCAAAATCTTGAGGCTCCTCCATCCCTGTGGCTGCATTCCGGAGTGGGAGATGGAAGGGAAGAGAGGAGGAAAGCCCAGCTTATTCCCGGGCTGGTGCAGTTGTTCAAAATTGAAACCCCGCAGCACTCAGGCTGAGCAGCTCAGCGTAGCTCTCATTAGCAGTAACTGGAAATTAAGGGACTGATTTGGAGCTGAGAGGTTAATTAAAGGTTGGGCTGTGTTCCCTGGGGAGGTGGCAGTTTCTCCACCCTTTAATCTGCAAATGAAAATTGTCTGCTTGTCTGAAAGATGCTCTGCAGCTCCATCACTCCTGCTGGGGACTCTTTTTAGGATAAGAAGGACAAACATTTCCCAGCTGCTCTCAGGAGGGCTGGAAGGTCCACACCTGGCCCCAGTTTCTATGAGGAACTGGAAAATAGATGGGGTAGAGGAGCAGGAGGGAGCAGCCTCCTCAGTAGAGACTCATTTTTCAGGGCAGTGGCTTCCATGAGTCTTTCAAGGGAAATCCAGGAAGGCACAGCCTCGAAATAGCCAATTCCTGAAAGCAAATGTGCTTAAAAGCCATCGTGTTTTATGGCCCAGAGCAATCACTGTTTAATTGCTTTTTCCCCCGAGCCTGGGGAAAGGCAAAGCTGCTCACACACTGCAGCAGCCAGAGGTGCCCTGAGGAGGAGGAGCAGCATCAGTGGCCCTGGCTGGGGAGGGACAGAGCTGGCAGTGGCACCGGGGGGCACAGAGACAGCGGCTGTGCCCAGCCAGCCTCTGCAGAGGAGCCACAGCTCAGGACAGACTGGTCCTTGCTGCGAGGCCAGAGCTGGGACATGGCCTGTGATGGGCACGGGGCTGGGGAAATGCCCCTGGCAGGTTTTAGGGGCATCGGGCAGATTATTCCCATTGCAGCAGTGACATAACTGTGACAGTTTGGCTGCTCCCAGTCATATTCTCCAGAGAAGCTGTGGCTGCCCCATCCCTGGAAGTGTTCCAGGCCAGGCTGGACAGGGCTTGGAGCACCCTGGGATGGTGGAAGGTGTCCCTGCCCATGGCCAGCCGTTGGAATTAGATGATTAAAGTCCTTTCCAACCCAAATCCTTCTGTGATTCCCTTTTAAAAGCCACTCACCCTTATGTTGGAATAATTGAGTATGAAACCACCCTTTGCCAGAGGAAGGTTTCCCAAGCAAAGCCTGTACCTCTCACCCCCTGAACAAGCTGTTTCTTTGTGTTCTCGTTCTCCAGGGTTCCTTCAGAAGCCACAGGGATAAAAGCACTTTGCATCAATGTTTTTGCTGCTCCTCTAATGGTCTTAATTGTCTCCCGCGTCTATTTTGGGACGCGAACATCTCACAGGCACAGCAGCAGCCTCCAGCAGCTGGGGGAGATGCAGATGCACCGGCGTTCCAGCTAATCAGCTGTTTACCCTGCAATAAATAACAGGCACTTAAACACAAACTCTGCCCTGCCCCATCCAAACAGCCCTGCGAGCCTGACAGGAGACAAGTTCAGCCTTCCTGAGCAGCAGCAGCAGCGCCTCTCCATTGCAGGAGATACCGAGGGAGGGGAGCCTGAGGCTGGGTTTGCCCTGGCAGGGGCTCCAGGGCAGCTGGGGATGTTCCCCCGGGCAGAGGAGTCGCTCAGCAGGGCCAGGCACGGCTCCCCAGGCAGAGCTGCACCCCCAGCTCCGCTGTGCTCCCCACTCTGCCCCCCCTGGCTTAGCCAGGTTTGCTCTGCTTGGCCGCATCCGTGGCCTCTCCCTGGCCACGGATCCCATCTCTGCTGGCAGATTCCCACAGCCCTCCTGGATTTCTGGAGCTGTGATATCCTCAGAACTGCGGTGTGGCATTTCCTGGTGACATTTTTGACTCATAAAGCCGTGCTAGTGGCTTCTCTTTGCATCTGAGCCCAACTGCTCTGGGCTGCAGGGGAGAAGAGTTTTAAATTCCTATTGTCCTTCCTCTGGGAAAAAAATCCAAGTATTGAACCTGCAGCTCTCCGGGCTGGTTCCTTCCCTCCTTCCAAATTCAGCAGGAGCATTTGATTTGGGTCTAGAGGAGCTCACCGCAAGGTATCAGGTCCACGGCATGCTCTGAGCACGTTCCTCAGCTTGGGACAGCCTGTACCCAACAAAGCTGGGGGTCTCTGGGGAGCCCCCAGGGAGGCAAAAACCTTTGGGTGAGACTGACCTTGCATGGGGAGGGGTTTGGAGCACCCCTCTGCCTGTTCCCTGTCACGCTGGCACTGTGCTGGTTGCTCCTGCTGCTGTGCCACGGTTTTCTCTTCCTTCTCTGCCCTCAGAACACATCAGAGCTGGAAGGAGCTGGGGACTGCCACCAGAGCAGCATCAACACCCTGCCAGACGTGTCCCTGGTAAGGCCCTGCACAGAGCTGGGTGGGAGCAGGAGGTAAACTGGGAGCACTGGGCTGTGCCTCACCTTCAGCAGCTCTGCCACATCAACCCCCCACGGGATCACTGGTCCCAGTTAACAGATGGGTTTAGGAGAAGGATTCTGGCTGGCTGGGTAGGAGCAGCCTTGTGCAAAGGCTGGGTAGGTTGTGCTGCAGCTGTGCTCATTTGTGAGTCATATTCTTATTGCCAGAAGGTCAGGAAGGTGTTTAACACTGCCGGGTCAGGAAGGTGTTTCTGTAACGCTGCCGGGTCAGAACACAGAAGGTGTTTCTGTAAGAAGCAGCTCCTTTAGCCATGGTCGTTGTGAAAAGGTGAAGGTGCACTGACATTGGGCATGGTGTCCTAAAAGCTGTGCTTGCTTTGGCAGGATGATCTCTCCTCCTTCCCAGAGGAACCACCCAACTTCAAGCCTCCTCCTCCTCCATCAGCCCCCCAGGCCCTGGACCCATCCTCTGCCCAGCAGCGGGTCCCAGCGAAGGACAAGCCCAAGCGCCCCTCCTCTGAGTCCTCCCAGTCTGGCCTTTTCTTCGTGGCCCCCCGAAACCCCTCTCCCCCTCCCAACCCCCCCGAGAAGGACACGGTCAGCGTGACCTCCACGGCCTCCACGTCCACCGAGGATTCTGCCCCCAGCGCCATCTACGCCACCATCTCGCCGTCCCTGCCCGGCTCCCGCAGGCAGGCGGATGCCCAGCTCTCCTTGCTCAGCCAGCACCCCATCGGGCCCTTCCCCAGGGTCCAGTCCCCAGCCAGGCTGAAGAGCCCATCCCCGGAGGGGCTTCAGAGCCCCCCGTCCCCATCCCCTCCTCCTCCGCCCCCGCACCCGGCGCCCCCTCCCCCGGACAAGGGCAGCCCCCAGGCCGTGGCCAACCAGCACTTCATCATGGTGGAGGTGCACCAGCCCAACAGCGAGCCCGACGTCAACGAAGTGAGGCCCCTGCCCCAGGCCAGAGGTGGGTGTCACCTTAGCATCTGGGAAAAAACCATCCCTGGGGTGTTCTGAGAGAGAGAAACGGGACAGGACACGGATCTCAAGGTTTCAGGTCTCATGATGGATCTCACGATCCAAAGGTTGGAGCATCTCTCCTGTGGAGACTGAGGGCGCTGGAGGTGCTCACCTGGAGAGGAGAAGGCTCCAGGGAGAGCTCAGAGCGCCTTCCAGGGCCTAAGGGGGCTCCAGGAGAGCTGGAGAGGGACTGGGGACAAGGGATGGAGGGACAGGACAAGGGAGAATGGCTTCCCACTGCCAGAGGGCAGGGATGGATGGGATATTGGGAAGGAATTCCTGGCCGAGAGGATGGGGAGGCTCTGGCACCGAGTGCCCAGAGGAGCTGTGGCTGCCCCTGGATGTGTCCAAGGCCAGGTTGGACAGGGCTTGGAGCAGCCTGGGACAGTGGAAGGTGTCCCTGCCCATGGCAGGGGTGGGATAAGATGAGCTTTAAGATCCCTTCCAACCCAGGCCATTCTGTGATCTCAAGGACCAGAAATAATTCTGATCTTTTCCTATAAACTGTATATTTTGGGGGCAAAAAAACTTCTAATTGTGCCCACACTCAGGTCAGGAGTCACATTTATCTCAGGAAAAAGAAGTGGAGGTGAGGGAGCAGCGTGCGGGGCCCCATGGGTCCCTCAGAGCTGGAGAGGGAAGGGGGATCCAGGGGGGCTCTTGGGCATGGAGAGAGAAGGAGAGGTCCAGGGGGTCCCGGGGTCCCTCGGAGATGGAGAGGGAAGGAGAATCCAGGGGGGCTGTCGGAGATGGAAAGGGAAGAGGGATCCGGGGGGCTGTCGGGAATGCAGAGGGAAGAGGGATCCAGGGGGACTGGCGGGGATGCCGAGGGAAGAGGGATCCAGGGGGACTGGCGGGGATGCCGAGGGAAGAGGGATCCAGGGGGACTGGCGGGGATGCCGAGGGAAGAGGGATCCAGGGGGACTGGCGGGGATGCCGAGGGAAGAGGGATCCAGGGGGACTGGCGGGGATGCCGAGGGAAGAGGGATCCAGGGGGGCTGTCGGAGATGGAGAAGGAAGGAGGATCTGGGGGGCTGTCGGAGAAGGAGGGGGGAGGGGGATAGGGGGGGGCTGGCGGGTGGGCAGAGGGGAGGAGGGGGGGGGGGCGGGAGGGGAGGGGGAGGGGGGGGCGGGGGGGGGGGGAGGGAAGGGGGATCTGGGGGGCTGTCAGGGATGCAGAGGGAAGGAGGATCCAGGGGGACTGTCAGGGATGGAGAGGGAAGAGGGATCCACGGAGAATCCCGGGGGCTCCCGGAGCGCCCCCGTTCCCCCCGCGCTGCGGGGCCGACACGAGTGGCAATGTCGCCCTCCTGTGGCACGGTGCCGTCACTGCAGCCGGCCCGTCCCCCGCAGCGCCGCCGCTGCCCCGGCCCCCGGCCCTCTCCGCAGGTGCTGCTGCGCCGCTGCTCTCGACATTTCCAGCCTCCAGCTGCACTTGGTCTTCATCCTCAAAGGGCAGAAGGCTCCTACATGGCAGCACCTCTGCGCTTGGCTTTGTCCTTGTCTCCTCCCAGACTCTGTTGTTGAGCATGGGCTGCATAAACCGGCCTCTAGCAGGATCCCTTAATTCGTCACTCTCTCCCTCCATCCCAGTTTGGGATCTGGGTTGGATCCTGGATTAAAGTTTGAGGCCACTTGTCCCTTGATGCTGCCTGTGCACAGCTCTGCTCTTCTTACAGGAGGGTGCAGTGAGGTTGGGGTCAATTTCTTCTCCCAGGAAACAAGGACAGGACAAGAGGAAATGGCCTCAAGCTGTGCCAGGGGAGGTTTGGGTTGGATATTAGAGAAAATTCCTTCACCGAGAGGGTGGTCAGGCATTGGGAGAGGCTGCTCAGGGCAGTGATGGAGAGCCTGTCCCCGGAGGAATTTAAAAGCCGCATAGATGTGGCACTTGGTGACACGGTTTAGAAGTGGCCTTGGCACTGCTGTTCTTATGTTGGACTCGAAGATCTTAGAGGGCTTTTCCCACCTAAGCAACGCCATGGTTCTGAAGGGGTCTGCTCGGGAACCTTGCTCCGCAGCCCCAAGTGACCCCCAGGGAAGCTGCCCAGCCCTGGGAGCGGGAGCTGCCCTCGCCCCGCGGCCCGTGGGCGCTCGGCCGGCCCCGGCCTGGCGCTGCCCGCCCGCTAACGCCGCGTCTCTCCCCAGCCTCCACGCTCTCCCAGCTGTCGGACAGTGGGCAGACCCTCAGCGAGGACAGCGGGGTGGACATCGGGGAGGTCGAGACGAGCGGCAAGGACAAGAGCCGGCAGCCGGGCCCCGGGAAAAGCCGGAGCCTCAAGGAGGCCGCGAGGAGCGAGGGGGCGGCGGAAGGGGCCTCCAAGCCGGTGAGGGGGGCCTGGGGTGCTGCTCTGTGTGGGAGGGGGCACTCGGGGCTGTGCCCCGCTGCCTTGGCTGCCTGTTCCCCTCCCTCTGCCCACCGGCAGCAACCGCTCGTCCATGGGATATTTATCCTCTTTCCTCAGCCCAGTCAGCTCTCTGGGGGGCTGAGTTGTGGGGAAAGGGGTCAGGAGTGGCTGAGAGGGGCACTGTAGGGCTGATTCACTCCGTCCTAGGTAAATCCCATCCCTCCCAGCTCCAGCAAGCAGCTACATGGGACATGGGAAAATTCCCTGCTCTAAAGGGACATCTGCAGGGCAGTGTCCCATGACTGAAGTTGCCCAGAAGGAGAGGTGGCAGCTGATATAAGACATAACTTAGAGGATTTCTGGTGGTGGCGAGGCTGAGGGACAGAGGCAGGAAAGCAGAGAACTGTTCTACTGCTCCCCAAAACCTTCCAGACCCGCCCAGAGTTGGGATTTTGGATGTCAGGAGTCAGAAAGCAACTGCAGGCTGTGTCTGTCCCTCTGTGGTGGCAGGCAAGCAGAGAGCTGTTCTACTGCTCCCCAAACCCTTCCAGACCTGCCCAGAGTTGGGATTTTGGATGTCAGGAGTCGGAAAGCAACTGCGGGCTGTGTCTGTCCCTCTGTGGTGGCAGCCAGCGTGTCCCTGCCCTCTGTGGGGCCGTGGCCGAGGGAGCACGAGGGGCTGGCACGCGGTGCCCGGGCCCCCTCAGCAGTGCTGCCATCTGTCCCCACAGCCGGGGCTCCTGGAGCCCACGTCGTGTCTGATCCGGGTGTCCAAGAGCGCTCCCACCTTGGGCATCGCCATCGAGGGCGGCGCGAACACGCGGCAGCCGCTGCCCCGCATCGTCACCATCCAGGTAGGGCGGGCTGGAAGGGGAGAGCTCCGTGCGCGTCCCATCCCTCTCCTCCCTGGACAGCCTGGGGAAAGCCCTTGAGCTGTGGCCAGGGGGATTTTGGGGGTTTGTCCCCCCTGCAGTCGAGCACCTCCCCAGGCACCGTTCTGCTGTGGTGAGGATGGGGTCCGTGTCCCGTGGATGATCCCATCCCAGAACGCACCTCCTGGGAGCCAGCTATTTGCTCCAGACATCTCAGAGGGGATCAGGGCAGCCCTGAAAGCTTGGCTGCTGTCTCCAGATGTCTGGAAACTGCCAGACAGAGGATTGGGAAGGGGGGATGGTGGATGGGAGCCAGGAACCTGAGCCCTCTGGAGCCGTCTCCCTGTTTGCTGTTTACTTGGGGCAAAATTCAAGTTATTTACAGCAAAAAAAAAAGCAAAGCCAACTCTGCCTTGGTTATTCTTGGCCATCCCAGCTGGCGTCGCACTCCAGGAGCGAGCAGGGGGGAAGCCAAATTCATCCCCTCTCTCCAAAAAGTGAAATATTTCACATCCATCATGTCGGATGGGAAATATTTCCCATTTTTTTTCCCTCTGGTTGGGGCAGGGAGTGGTGGGAACATGAGCTGACACCTCTCTCTGCTGCAGCGGGGGGGCTCGGCGCACAACTGCGGGAAGCTGAAGGTGGGACACGTCATTCTGGAGGTGAACGGCACAGGACTGCGAGGAAAAGAGCACCGGGAAGCCGCCCGGATCATCGCCGAGGCCTTCAAGCTGAAGGAAAAGGACTACATCGATTTCTTGGTCACAGAATTCAACGTGGCCCTTTAGGAGCGGGGGCTTCGGCAGCGTCGGTTCGGCGGATGGGGAGCACTCGGGTGGGGATGAAGGACGGCGCCGAGGTGTGACAGCAGCGTCCCAACCGCGCACAGCCCTCGCCCGCCGCGCCACCCCGCACGCGCAGACACCCCCAGCTTGTCCCCAAATGTCCCCGCGCCCGCTGCAGACTCGCTGCCTGGGTAGGGCAGGCTGAGAACGGGCAGAGATCAGTGCACATCCCTTGAAGTCTCCATCCCTGTCCTCTCTGGGGTAGGGAACGTCCTGTCCCCCTTGGCCAGGCTGGGAGCGGGGCAGGAGGACGGCAGAGTCTGGGTGTCCCCGCTGCCATTTGAGTGCCACACACAGAGCAAGGTGGGCCCGTGGCTCAGGCTGAAGGGAGTTTCGGGGGGTTGCTGCTCCCTTGGGTGCTCGTCCCCAAGGCGCCCAAGGTGGGTGGCACTGGCCACGGGTGGGGATGCAGAGAGAGCAACCGGAGGCCTTGTAAATTGCTGGCAATGTCGTTGTATTTATATATACAGAGCTTGTGCTTTTAATTTTTCAATAAATCTATCAGGGTAGAAAAAAGGCTGTGCTTGGGGGGTGCTTCGGGGCTGGGATGAGGGGGTAGGAAGGGGCAGGGGTGCCAGGATATTTTCCCTAATATCCTGGGAGCTTCCCAGGGCTGGCAGGGCAGGTGGAAGTGCAGTGGTGGTGGTGGTGGTGGACCCATCCAGTTCCTATTCCCATCCTATCCCATACGTGGTCCTATCCCCATCTCATTCCATCCCATCTCATTCTTTCCCATCGCAATCACTCCTCATTCCTACCCCATCCCTTCTCCATTCTCATCTCAATCCCTGCCAAGAGTTATCCAGGATCAGCCATCCCATTATCCCATCCCATTATCCCATCCCATCCCATCCCATCCCATCCCATGGGATCCCTGGAATGGGCAGCGCCCCGCCAGGGGGTGCCCGCGCTGTATAAATTATGCCAATGAGGCCCCCGCAGCCGCGGCTCTGATTGGTCGCCCGTCTTGGGGTATGCAAATACAGGATGGGCGGGGTTTATGCTAACGATCTCCCGCTCCGCGCGCGGATTGGCGGAGTGCCGCGGGTATGCTAATGAAGGGAGGCCACGCCCTCTGGCGCCGCGGGCCGCGCTTTTGTCCGGCGGGGCCGGGCCGGGGCTGGATCGGGACCGAGAGCGGGACCGGGATCGGGATCAGAACCGGGACTGGGATCGGGATCGGGACCGGGGCCGCCCAGCGCCGGCCGAGGAGGCGCCGGCCGGGCCCTCACCACAGGTGGGCAGCGCGGGGCGCTCGCGGGGCTGGGGGCGCCTCTTCAGCGGTGCCCTCGGGCCAGCTGTGCCCCAGCTGTGCCCTCGGGGGTCAGGAATGGCTCGGCTGCTCCCTGCAAGCCGCCTGCTGCAGCTGCAAGGAAGGAGAGGGCCCCCGGGGCGCCGCCGGAGGCACAGCTGGAGGCACAGCTGGAGGCACTGCCAGCGGGCCCCATCCCGGGGCCGCATCCAGAGCCCCCGGCTCTGCTGAGCCCGGCTCGGGCACGGCTGGCTCGCAGCCGGGAGCTGCTTGGGGTCCCTGGGTGGAGGAGAAGAACCCCCAGCCCCGGCGGGGTCCCTGCGGCCGAGGAGATGGGACGCGCCGGGAGGATGCGGGACACGCCGGGAGGATGCGGGACGCGCCGCTCCTGGCCGAGGCGTGTCCTACCCACGCCATCGCAGCCTTCGTGGCCCCGAGGAAACTTGTCATAAGTTTTCTTCTGGCGGTGCCTCCTCCCCGCCGAGGCCGGAGGATTCCGGGAGAGTTTCGTCAGGGGCTGCGGAGGCGGCTCGGAGGCACGGCCGGGGCTCGGCGGAGGCTGCGGGGCCGAGTGGCTGCCGGCGGTTTCTCCGAGGAAGTCGCCGGGGCAGCGTTCAGCTTCAGTTCCGTGTTTTATTTAAAGGGCAGCCGTGTTCCTGGCAGCCGGTGGCTGCCCGCGGGTGTCGTGGGTGTCCCGTGCTCAGCAGCAGCCTTTCGGTACCTTCCGGGCAGGGCTTAAATCAGTTCTTAAAGTTCAAGGGCTGCCGGAGAGCACGGCGGGGCAGGCACTGTCCGTACAGGCTGGGAGAGCTGGGGCTGTTCAATCTGGGGATGAAAAAGCTCCAGGGAGATCTTAGAGCCCCTTCTAGTGCCTAAAGAGACTCCAGGAGAGCTGGAGAGGGATTTTGGATGAGGGATGGAGTGACAGGACACAGGGAATGGCTTCAAACTGACAAAGGGCAGGATTAGATGGGATATTGGGGAGAAATTCTTTGCTGTGAGGGGTTGAGGCCTTGGCACGGGCTGCCCAGAGAAGCTGTGGCTGCTTCACCCCAGCACAATGTCCCCGGCCACCTGCCCTGCCGTGTCCCCGCCGCCTCTCGCTGCCCTGTGCTAAGAAGGGATCTCAGTGCCAGCGGCTGTGGCGCGGTGACAGCGGCAGCGCTCTCCAGACGGGGATTAAGGCTGTCCTTCAGCGGCGTTACGGCCATCCGCCCCCGGCTCTGCAGGTGTTTGGGGTTCAGCCCTGGGGGTGTCCCCAGCGAGGACAGGAGCGTCCATGTGCCAGGGAGGAGGTAGGAAAGAAGAGCTCCCTGTCCTGCTGTGGGGTTTTGCTTTGGTGCAAGTGAGGAAAAATGACATTTCCACGGGGTTTTGGTGCCTCTCCATGGGGGTGTGCCAATATGGGGGGCTGGAGGGGGATATGGCCCCTCCAGCCGCTGGAATTGGGGTGACACGTGGGCTTTGGCGTGATGGTGACAGGCGTGTGCTTTCAGAGGACGAGGGAGGTTTGTAAGGCTCTTCCTCGCTGTGACGGTCCCTCCCTTGTTCTAGTAGGAAATAATGCAAACTAAGAACGCAGCGTTTCCGCTTCTCTGCCCTCTTTCATGCCGATAAAAACGGGGCTCTGTGGGCTTTAAAAGAGGGTTTATACACCAGGAATTCCTCCCTCCTGGAGCGCAGACACCCCTTGCCAAGTTACAGCCCGAGGCCGTTCTGGCCTCCTTCAAACCTCCCTAAAAGAGATGCAAAACATCCATCCCTTGCCTGGGACGGGGTTAAGCCCCACCCTGCATCACAGACAGATGTGCGGGGGGGGCTTAACCCCTCCCGGGCAAGTGATTTTTGGGACACAGGGAAGGCGGATTATTCCAAATCACTGAGGGGATGTGGGGATGGAAGTGTGGGGTTCAGAGCCCCCCCGCCCCGCCTGCTCTGCCCGGGGTTGACAAGGCAGTGAAGGCAGAGTGACAGCAGCCCTGTCCCCCCCCTCCCTGTCACCGAGCGAGCCCTGGGGCGGAGGATGCTCCTGTCTGCTCCGCTGTCACCACTGATAAACCCAGGAGCCTCGACGGCTTCGTGCTGGCCTTGATTGCTGCTGCTTCCCTGCCCCACACTTGTAACGAGCTGGGCGGGCTCAGCCTCGCACCTCCGTCATTCCCACGGGGCAGGGAGCGGGATAGGGATGGGATCGCTGCCCATGGAAAGGATCAGGGGTTTGGAGCTGAGGGCACTGGCAGCACACAGCACTGCTGGGAGCATCCCTCCCTCGGCTGAGCACCCTGAGCCACAATTTGGGACAGCCCTGGCTGAGATTTGTAGGGCAGGAGAGGGGCTGAGGCAGAGCAGAGTCCAGGGTTTTCTAGCTGAGGCCTTTACATTTCTTTTTAGCTCTTTTTCCAGTTGTCCTGTTGCAAAAATCCTGGCTTTCAAAGAGGAAAATTAAAATATATGGCTTTATTTATGCACACACATTTGGGATTGTTTGTGTTTGATTTGTGGCTGCTGAGCACAGAGCCACATAATTTTTCAAGTTTTTCTGTGCTCCTGTAACAGTGAGAAAATCACTTGGGGGGGGGAAAAAATCCGAGGTTTTTTGCTCTTGCCACCATGACCATCAGCAGAGGGACTTTCTGGGAAAGCAATAAATGTGGCTGGGTTTGGAAGTGGATCCTGCAGACTGCGGCTGCTGTGGGCAGTGCACGTGGGGACCACTGCTCAGGAATGGGGCGACAGCCAGTGGCGTGTGGGTTAGGCATGGCCTCCTTCAAGGGATGCAAAATGCCCATGCCTTGCCCAGGACTGGGTTAAAGAACCACCAGAAATGGGTAGGGAATGTTTTATCCCCCTTTATCCCAAGAGAACAGGACCTCCAGGCTCCTTTCACCCAGCGCTCTCCCTCTGGGAATCCTGGGGATGGTGTTGGGGGCTCCTCATTGCTCTGGGATCCTGCAGGGCTCGAGGTGGGATGGAAGGCGCTTTGGTGGGGATCTCTGGGGTATGAGTAAGGACTTGGGGCTGGAAACATCCTGGCTCAGGGAGGAGCTAAAGTCAAAATCCCTCTTTGGTTTCATTAGCTCAGAGCCCGAAGCATCCCATGGGCAGCCCCGTCCTTCCCAGTGGCAGGAGAAGCTGTGGAGCATCTCCAGGGGTGCAGAATGCAGTTACCCACCCGGTGTGTGGGGAAAAAACTCATGCAAACCCCCCAGGAGGTTTGCAAGACCTTAAGGAGTGCTTTGGGGTTTGCTCCTGCCTGGAATGCCCCAAGGATGCAGGCAGGGCCGGGAGCAAGACTGATGCAAGGATGCCAGGCAGTGCTGGAAAATAACCTCAAACCTCACAAACACCCAAGGAATTTGCAGTCTGAGGCTTGGGAGTGGATTAGAGGACTTTTCTCGGAGCTTGTGGGTGCCGTGGATAGGTTTACTCCTCATCACCACCACCCCCGAGCCAGCAGCACCCCAAAATCACCGTGGCAGCCTCTGGCTAAGAGCAGACACCCCAGGGACTGTGCTGTGCTTTCATTAGCCTGTCAAGCTGTCTTCTGCGTGCCACTAATTACACAGTAACGAGCTGGCTTAATTGTCTGCCTGCAAATGTGCCAAGATAGGCCACAGCATCCCTGGGATTGTGAGCAGCATCCCAGGATGGAGCCAGGTGGGCCCTCCCTTTGGAAATCTGGGGAAATTTCCAAGGATGGGGTCCATCTGGCTGAATTTTGGGGCTTTAAGGCTTAATTTTGGGTCTTCTGGAAGATCCTCATGCTGATGTCTTTTGGAGTAGCTGCTGATAGTCCCAGGGATCTCCCTCTCCTGCCTTCCTACAGCATTTTGCTCTGAACTGGTTTAAAAAATAAAGGTTTCGATGGACAGTGCTGCGGGAGGAGGGTTCAGCCCTCACTGCGCAGGGCCGGATGGGGTTAAAACTTTTGTGGCCACCTGCAAACTTGCAGGAAACATCATTTCCTCCTTCTGCAAAAGCTCGGCTGCCTCACAGGCACGGGAAGGTTTTGGGGTGCTCGGAAGGACTCCCCATGGGCTCACGGTGATGGGGGTGTCCTGGGGCTGCTGGTACAGGGTGAGTGTCCCCTGCGTGGGGCTGGTGGTGCCAGCTTTGGCCCCCCAGGCCAAAATTTGGGCTTATGGGACTCAAATCTTGCGGAGGGGACGTTGGCAGGAAAACCCTGTGGCCTTTCTTGCCACACCCCATGGCTGGGGTTTTGGCATCCAGCATTTCTCCAGCTGCTGCTGGAAGCCTGGGGAGGGGTGAGGGAGGAACTCCTGCTTCGGGATCATCAGTGGAAGGAGCGTGCCAGGTCTCTGCTGTGATCCCTCTGACCGTCAGCCCCCACATCCAGAGGGGTCTTTGGGGTGCCTCCCCCAGCAGTGCTGGTGGTCCCCAGGGTGTGGCTGCCCAGCTGGGGTGGCATCCACAGGGTGCCAGCATGGGCTGGGTATTCCCTGGGGGGGAACAAACCTTTTGGGGTGGCCCTGAGGGGCTCCTTCCCCACGAGCACCATCACGGCTGAGAGAGATGTGGCAGCTCCAGCTTGGTGGTGGGATGCAGAGGGGGGGGTCTGATCCGAGGGTGTCGCCCCCGTCATCGGGGCTTGCTCTTGTCCCCGGGATTTGGGGGACAGGAGAAGCCCCGTAAGCAGGAGGGAGACACCTCAAACAGAGCCCACCGTGTCCCGCTGAGCATCCCTCCCTCTCCCCCGGCCCCCCCAGGACGCGGCGGCGATGCTGTGACCTACATTCGCGACAAGGAGGTCCCCAGCCCGCCGCCACCGCCGCCGGGCCATGAAGCGACACAAGTGACGGGGCCGGCGCGCCCGCGGCCATGGCCAGCCCGGCACCATGGCTGCGCTGGGCACAAACAGAGCTGACGCGCTGGCGGGGCGAGGAGGAGGAGGAGGAGGAAGAAGAAGACGACTTTGAAAGGCGGATGGACGAGGATGGGGTCATCGGCCTGGGGGAGGGTGCCAGGAGCCCACCGTGGGGTGAGTCATGCCCTCCCTCCTGCCCAAAAGGGGTGGTGCCAGGTGTCCCAGGAGCTGCTGGAGCCGAGGGGGGTGCGAGGGGCCCGGGGACACCGGTTGGGTCTGGCCGGTGGCAGCCCCGCGGTGCCGGTGTTTTGCAGGTGACAGTGAGGACCTGGAGGAGGGGTCCCCGGCAGAGGAGGGGCGCTGGCACCCGCGGCAGGACCTGGCCGAGGACGAGGAGCGGGGCAGCTCCGGGGGGGACGAGGGGCCCTGGGGGGCAGAGAGCGATGGGGAGCCCTACCCCGAGCTGTCCTCTGAGGGCTGCTGGGGCTCGGGCTCCAGTGGCAGCCCCGAGGCGTTGAGGGACGGCCGGGCTCTCTGCCAGTCCCGGGGCAGCAGCACGGACGGGGGGGACACCTCAGGGCTGTCGGACGCCAGCCCTAGCCCTGCCACCCCATCCCGCCAGCACCGGCGCTGGGGCACGGCCGGGGACACCACCGGGGGGCACAGGCAGGAGTGGACCCCGAGACGGAGCCTCCCTCTGCACCACTCCACCGGTGACCCCAGCCCCGAGCCTGTCCCCGAGCCCGAGACAGCTGGCACAGGGCTGCCAACCCCCGGCACCGCTCGCTTGGCAACCACCGGGGAGCCCCAGGGCACCGGGAATCCCCCGGCACCCCAAGGGCACGACAGATCCCGAGTGCCCAAGAAAGCAGCGCCCGCGGTGGTGCCCCCCAAGCCCGCTCGGCAGTCACGATCCCTGAGCCCCCGGAGGCGAACGGGTGGCAAGGGGACGAAGCATCCCTCGGGAACGGGCACCGAGGGCACCCAGTACGGCCGAGGGCGCCTCAACCACCCCCTGCCCGACCTCTCCAAGGTGGAGGCGCGGGTGAAGTTCGACCAGAGCTACCGCCCACCCCGGGGCCGAGTGCTGCCCGCCCGCCCCCGAGGCCCCGGCGGCCCCATCGGCTTCAAATCCCCGGCCGAAATCGTCCGGGAGGTGCTGCTGAGCAGCGGGGAGGGGGTCCCTCCGCAGCCCCCCAGCACGGCCGGGCTGCCGCAGGAGTTCAGGTCCCCCAGACAAGCCACGGCGCTGGTGCAGCAGCTCCAGGTAACGCCTAGCTCCCTCCAGTTCAGCCACAGACTGAACTGGGAGGGTCTCCAGGGTGGGGGTGCAGGAGAAAGGGGGGTGTCACTGTCTCTGGGACACCGATGGGCGTTTGGTGCTGGTCTCCCCTTCCCGATCCTGCGTGGAGCTGGCGAGGAGGGAAGGAGCAGGGATGTGGGCAGGGCTCAGGCTGGAGACAGGATGCTCACGTCCCCCCGGAATGCTGGTCACCCCCCCAAAGGCTGTCACCCTCAGGATACTCGTGCACTGGGATGCCCTCCTGTCCCCTGGGAGCAGAGAGGAGCTCTCCCCATGGAGGGACACGGGGGCCACATCTTCACAGATGGGTCGGGTGTTTTGGAGGAGGGGTTTCTGCACCCCACCCGTGGGACCCCCCCGGCCTTGCTGTCCCCACACAGGGCTGCCTGCCCCCTTTAGCACCCACCGCTCGGGCATCCCCCGTGCCGGGTGCTGTCACCCACTGGTGTCCCTTCCCCGCAGGACGACTACCACAAGCTGCTGACCAAGTACGCCGAGGCTGAGAACACCATCGACCAGCTGCGCCTGGGCGCCAGGGTGGGTGGGGGTCAGGATGCCTGGGGGGTCCCCACTCTGCTCCCCCCTCCCTGAGGTTATCTGTTGTGTCTTCCTCCGCCGGCCCCCCTCCTCTTCCTCCTCCCGGGGAGCTGCGGTTGAGCAGTCCCAGCCCAGGGAGGGGGGTTGAGGGACCGCAGAGCCCACAGCAGCCTGGGGACCAGTGCGTCCCCCTCGCGTGGCGAGGTCCCCTCTGTGCCAGGGCGGTGGCTGAGCCGGATTGTCCCCGGAATGGCGGGGCACGCCGCTGAGATGGCAGGGCCACGGGCGGAAGCGCGTCCCCGTGTCACCTCTGCAACCTCCCGCCCTGCGCCACTGCGGGGGTGGGGAAACTGAGGCAGGGCTCTGCCAACCGACCCCCGCACGTGTGTCCCCACCTTCACCCCACCCGCCTGCTGTGCCCTTGTGGTGCCTCAGGGTGCCACGGGGGCGCAGTGGGTGGGTCGGGGTGCAGGCTGGGTGCCCAAACCCGCTCTCCCTGCCCAGGTGAGCCTGTTCTCCGACCCGCCACAGCCCAGCCGCAGCCTCGCCGCGGGCACCGTGGCCACCGGCTGCCGAGTGATGACCCTCAGCATCCCGCAGGCACGGACAGCGGCTCTCGGCATGGCCACAGCCCCGGCCACAGCCCCGGGCTCGCCAGGTACAGGTGTGTTGATCCATGTCCCCTGTCCTGCTCACCACCCTCCTGCTCCGGTTCTGAGTGGGTGCTCACCCACAGCCCCTTCCCCATGCTGGGGTCGCCGGTGCTGCGGTGTCACTGGTCCTCGTGTTTCCTCGCAGCTGCAGCCCCGGGACCGTCAGAGCAGGGGGGTTCACCCCAACCTCGGTCCCCTCCTCCTCCCGCGGGTGGCTGCCCCACCTGCCCCGGGCCGTGCTGCTGCCCCGGCCCCCGGCTCACCCGGGCACTGGCGGGGCAGAGCCGCAGGCTGCGGGCACAGGTAAGGACCGGGCGGCTGCCGGGGGGCTGGGGCGTGGAGAGATGCAGGAAAGGGGAGCTGTAGAGGGGAGTGCTGGGGGGCTGTGAGGAGGGGGCTTGGGGGGGCTGCATGGAGGAGGGCTTTTGGGGAGAGTGCTGCTGGGGGCTGCAGGGGTGGGGGCAGC
>VWPU01006569.1:0-54734 GCA_013398955.1 Callaeas wilsoni
GAGGACAACGCTGCCAACAGGGCAGGACGAGGTCACTGCCCTGCAGGCTCCTTCCTGTTGGGAATTACGATTAAACGAGGCACAGGGGCTCTCCAGGGCCTCCCAAGGGATGGACGCTCAGGGAATCCCTTCCCACAGCTCCAGTCACAGCTCCAGTCATTCTGATCTTGGCACGGGGGCTCTCCAGGGCCTCCCAAGGGATGGACGCTCAGGGAATCTCTTCCCACAGCTCCGGTCACAGTTCCAGTCATTCCGCTCTTGGCACGGGGTCAGTCCTCAGGTCCCATGCCCTGGAGCTGGTCACATCCCTACAGATCTGGGATGATCTCTGGATCCAGTCAGGATGCTCCTACAGCGTTTTCCAACGCACCCAACCAAGGCTGGAGTGTTAACGTCCAGATGAACCACTCTGCAGTTACCCAGCTTGCTGGGTTTCGATGGAAAACAGGGATAATCTTTCCTACCTGTTGCACATTAGGATTAGGAGATGATCCCCATGGCTTGGTCTCCTCCAGAGGGCAGTTCAGAGCTGACTTCCAGCTCTTCTCCAGCATTGCTGGAGGAGCCCTCGTGCTGCTTGTGCTTCAAAATAATTCAGTATTTTGTGCTTTGGATGGAGGGAGGGGCTCAGGAAGGACTAACCCCATCCAGGGGATGGAAGAATTGGAGAATTGTTACGATCACAGAATTCCAGACTGGTTTGGGTTGGAAAGGACCTTAGAGCCCAACCGGTCTCNACCGGTCTCACCCCTGCCATGGGCAGGGACACCTTCCTCTATCCCAGGTTGCTCCAAGCCCTGTCCAACCTGGCCTTGGACACTTCCAGGGATGGGGCAGCAACAGATTCCCTGGACAACCTGTGCCAGTATTCCACCAGCCTTGGGGTAAAAACCTTCTTCTCTACCATGATCCTCAAACACCTCAAGTGTCCCAAGGAAGAGAAATGACATAACCACATCAGGAATGACTCCTGCATACACAGAGTGGGATGAAACAAGCTCTGCAGGGAAAGCCTGGTCCCTGCTCTCCTGATTTTCCATGTTTCTGACAGAAATGATGTTCTTTTGATGTAGTTTTTAAAATGCTACTTTGGAACAGCTTTTCTGCCAAGGAGCATAAATGGAGCAAAATCACTTCAATTGCTGCCACAAGGTCCTCAGTAGGACAGAATTAAACTCGTTTTTAGATGACAGCAGCGGTTGGGATATGAAATTATGGTTGTTGGAATAGTTTCCAAGTACATTTATGTACTTGTTTCTCCACTAATATCCATCTTTGCAATGGACAGAAGTGTAAGGAAAAACCCATCTGTTTTAGCACAGGACTGGGAATCTCTGGATGGCCACTAGCCAGGAGCAAGGGCACAAGGACATCAGGGTGGGACAACTGTGGGCATAATTCAAATGTGCAGAAAATGAAGGTAAAGTAAGCAGGGCTGAGTAAAGTCACACTGGTGTCCTACAAAAAGTGGGAAAAAGCTTCAGGGGACAAATCCCCACAGGAATATTTCTGTCCAGATCAGCAGCCATGACTTCCAACCTGAGCTGGCCACAATCCAGCCTTCCTCTAACCCAGTATTTCTCCTCCTCCTCAGGATGATGCCATGCTTTGGAAATGATCACCTTGAACCACACTCGTTTTCCCTAAACCACACCAAACTCCTCTCACTGACATGGCCCCAGACCAGGCCATCCCAAGGGAGGATTGCAGACAGGGAGTTGGGAATGCTGCTGTCACTCCAGGCTTCCCTTCCCAGGAGGGATGCACATCACAGCTGGTTTAACTCATCTGCCTCCGAAATCTGCTCTGCTACTCAGGGAGCTGCTGCTCGAGCACTGACACAATCGCTCATCCCAGCAACACATTCCTGTGCCTTCCCCTCCTTCAAGGCATTTCAGCCACTTCTCTGCCTTAACAAACCTCACAGGACAAAAGATATTCCATTTATTATCTGATAGCTCCCTTATCAGGTCTCCAAGGAGGGTCCCAGCACCCAAATCCCCCAAGTCTCCCATGTTTGTACCCACGGGCTCTGAAACCCAGAGCAGGCAGAAGCAGGGAGCTCTCCGTAATCCTCACTCATCAAACAATGAATTGGAACTCTAAAAAGAATTAAATGTGACAATACCATAAAATTAAGCTACTTTATACAGCTGTATGCAATCCAGCTCCACGAGATCCCCCTGCCCCTCTGGAATTGCTCTGGAGGCTGCAGCCATCACTTGTTATTTGTTGGGCTGATTGAACGGGGGTTGAGCTTTGTTAGGACAAACTTCTCCAACATAAAATTTTACACTGCTCCTCAGAGTAAATACAAATGAAGTTGCTAAGCGTGGCCTGTTCCCACCTCTCAGCTGTGGCTCTGGAATTTGCATCCAAGGACTAATGCCATTTGATGTGCTATTAAGAGTAGCACAGACATGGAAAACTCGGCTGCTTGGATCCTGGGACTTGCTCAAACTCCTGGCAGTAAATGTGGGACCTTAAGTGTGGGACCCTAAGTGTGGGACCCTCATTGTTCCCAGCAGTCCTACAGACACAAGGATGGCATCAGGAACCCCCCAAACAGGGCTGCCTGAATAACCCAAATCCCAGCAATCCACTGCAAACTGCCTGAGGAACATCATCAAATCCACGAAACCCTGAAGGCTGAGCAACACTCAGAAGAGGCCCATAAAATGATAACCCTGAGGTTAACACAAGGAAAAGCGGGATGCAAAGTGTGTCCATGCTGAGTTTGGTGGGTCTGAAGGAGAATCCAAGCTGCAGGTTGGCAGGATCGGGATGAAAGCCAAGGCTGGCAAACAGCAACACCTCCTGGTATTTGGTACTGACTCAACTCAACTCTTCAATTAGAGAATATTCAGGATTACTTCTTTACAATATAATTAACTCCTTTCAGTGTTTAAGGAAGTTTTAAGGGGTGCTTGTGGGTGTTATTCCAGCCTTTCCTGGAGAGGGAAGCTGCCACTGGTTTCTCCCTCGTGTTGGCCAAAGAGAATTCACAAAGCACAGAAAGGAAAATTCAGTTAAAACTCAAACTTACCCTTTTTCTTGTTTTTCACTGAACTTGGACCTACAAAGCGGGGAAAAAAAAAAGAAAATCAGTGAAATTCAGGGATCATTTCATCAGAGAAAATCTCCATTGCCATTTTATTTTCCAAGTGGACAATAGATGTATTTGCGGCCCATGCAGCAGCACAGGAATGGTCTCAGCTGAGAGCAGTAACCCAAATTTCAGAGCATCACAGAGTGGTTGGGGCTGGAAGGGACCTTTAAAGACCATCTGGTCCAACCCCCTGCTGACTCCTTGTGAGCCAAGTTGTTTAAAAATAAGAATAAAACACTAAAAAACCACAAAAGCAAAGAATTATTCTGAACTGGCTGTTTGAAACAATGGGAACCCAAACCTCCTGAGCACAGAGAGAAAATATTTACAGTGAAGCTGAGAAATGACTGGACTTTGTGAGCAGAGGCTGAAGTGTGAAACATGTTCCACTGCTTCCCCCAAGAATTCATCACGGATGGGAATGAACTGCAAAAATCCCCAAATATTCCCTCATTGTTCATCAGGGAAATCCCTTTAAAACCTGGGGTTTAGCACAGCAATGACTGAAATCACCTTTAACTGAAATAAGATTACAATCAATTGAAGGTAATGAGCTCGCTTTGAGTCTGAGGGGGCGGAGAAAGGCAAATTCCCAACAGAAGAGCATTTTTCCTATGGACAGTTAGAGGAAAGACAGGAAAAGGACCAGAGAAATTACCCATCAACCTTACTGATACCTTTCCAACACGAATGTTGATTTTCCTACATTGTGCTGTTGGGTCATGGGAAAATGATGGTATTATCTACAAAAGTCATTACCTAAAAAAGACATCATCTCTAAATAGTATTATCTATAATTTTAGGGAGAAATTCCTCTCTGTGAAGCCCTGGCACAGGGTGTCCAGAGAAGCTGTGGCTGCCCCTGGATCCCTGGAAGCATCCAAGGCCAGGCTGGATGGGGCTTGGAGCACCCTGGGACAGTGGAAGGTGTCCCTGCCCATGGCAGGGGGTGGCACTGGATGGGCTCTAAGGTCCTTTCCAACCCAAACCATTCTATGATCTAAATTATAATTTCTGCTAATATTTTTAATAATATTCACGAGTTGGACAACACACGGATTCCTAACAATGCCATCCCAGTATCCCACTAGGAAGCCACACTGGACTGCAAAACCTTTTAGGCTGGGCAACCAAGCTCCTGATTCTGTACTTCTGAGCCCCACCAGTCCTCACTGTAGCCACCAGCCAGTGAACAACATTAGAAGGAGAAAAAAATCCCATTTAAAGATCCCAGCCCATCCCAACCCAGCGAGACGCGAGCGGCTGTGCCTCGGCAGCCCTCGGAGTCACGAGAGTTTATTTCATGTTCCATAGATCCCACCATTAGCACCAGAACCAGAGTGAAAGTACAAATAGCTGTGGCCAGCCAGACACATTTGGGCTAGCTGGATCCAATTAGCTTCAAAGATGACTGGGAGGAATGAGAACCACATGGGATGTCAATGTTCGCAGTCTATATTACAACACGCGCATCTGTTCCAGGCACGGCAGAGAGAGATGTTATGGATCTGCAAGTGGAGCTTTCGACAGACACAAAAATATTCCTGACACGAGGGGGGAAAAAAACCAGGATTATTAAGCTTGGGAGCTTCTGAGTCTCTCTGGGGTTTGCATCTGTTCGCCTCCCGAGAGCAGGGGGGGGGATCGTTTAATTGGAGCGCGGAGCTGAAGCTTCTGATACAGCAGAATTCCCCTCGGTTCTGCTCAAAATGGGAAGTTCATGAGCTACTGCTCCATTTAGGTTAAAATGGTAATAAATTTCTGAGTCTAAGCTGAGTGCCACCAAAATTTCAGATCAATATTCCTCTCAGGTGCTGAGGCACAAGGCTTGAAAACTTGGCTTGATGGACGTTGTCCCAACATTGATGTGCAGAGGAGAAAAAATTAAAAAATCCTTTCTGCCAGGGTTTTCAGATCCAATATTTAAACATTAAACTTGTTAAAATGTTTTAAAATACTTTTCAAAATATTTAAACTTGTTAAATGCAGTGGTTGAACACACAGATAATATCATTATAATATAATGGATGCCCCATCCCTGGAAGTGTCCAAGGCCAGGTTGGACAGGGCTTGGAGTAACCTGGGACAGGGCAAGGAGTCCCTGTCAATGGCAGGGGAGTGAGGTGAGCTTTAAGGTCCTTCCCTGCCAAAGCAGTTTGGGATTCTGTGATACATCTGACCACCGGCTACCTCTTAACTGACGGTTAAATACCTACAAGTGATGCAAACCTGAGTCTTTCCCAGACTCTCTCACACTGCCAATCCCACCTTCCCCATCCCATTCCTCCCATGGAGAGGCTCCGGGACTGAAAGCCTGTTACCCAACCTGAGTTTATTTACTGTAGTTTCATGCAGGCCTTGATTCCAAGGATGGCCTAAGAGAAAATTCCATTTTTTTCTGCTCCAAGATGTGGATCACAGGTGTATCCATGGTGTTCCTCCACTGTACCCAAGTACAAAAAACCAAATTACAGGAGATCTGCTGCTGCTCCAGAGCCTACAGACTTACCACCTTCATGGAGAAGGAAACTGGTTTGACTTGAAGAATTCACAACTGATCAATGTCTCCTATCCCTTATCTCAGGGACTTTCCCATGCTGCAGTTGAGGATTTATTCCAGTCCCGATGGGATCTGAGAGCAACCCAACCTCTCAGCAGTTCCCTGGCACCTCTTTTCCCTTCTTTATAAGAATAACCTTGAGTGCACCTTTCTGCTCCTCATGAATCCCTTTCCACATCCATCAGGAATGTCCTGAGATCCAGGTGGTCCCAGCTGCTGGGGATTGAATGTGAAAGCCACCCAAGCACAGTCATTCTTCCCAACTTCTGTCCTTCTTCCCACTAATCCCACCTCTCCCACTCCCTTTCCACACGCTCTCTGCTCTCCTTTGAGCTCAAACCAGGCCCAGACCTTGGGAACTCCATCCCCTTCTACTTTTCCAATCTTTCAACTGGAATTAAATATATGTTTAAACTCTGATCCCTCCTTGAAGGAGTTGTCAGCTCTGTTCACCCCCTTGTTTAGGAGGAGGGAAGTTGGCCCCAGAACTGTTAATACAGAAAAGGATTGGGAGAGCAGGACAGGCTGGATGGCTTTGAAGGATAATAAGCATGGAATGAGATTCAGTCATACAAAATATACAGTCCTATAAAATATATATACATGGGAAACAATAAAGCGTTGTGGTGGATGCTGGAGGACACCTGCATGTGCTCAGCTGCTGCTGCTCAGCCAGGCAAGGCAGAAACTCAATCCTAAAATGGGAATAACTCTGGAAAACACGGGGAAATCCTGCTGCCACTTAATGAAGGGTTGAGGAAATCCTGGGAACAGGGAAGTCAGTCCTGATTATCTGATACAGAAAGATGAACTGAAACAAGAATTCCACAGAAAGGCTTCTAGAAGGGCAAGTGAGCTCCCCTTGGTGGCCACCAGCACTAGGAAAGGGGTGAGAGCACCACTGGGAAAGGCTAAAGAAGGAGAACACCTGGAGAGCTTCAGGGACAGCGCTGGCACATCCAAATTGCTCCCCAAGACCATCGAGCTGGGAATGAGAAGGCTTCCAAGGAGAAGCACAGGTCTGGAGGGGATCTTCTGGCTCAGAGTGAGCCCTCCTGTGTCACAGGCCGTGCCTGGAAAGTCTCTCTAAAGTCCACTAGTCCCTTTGGAATGTCATTTTTGGGATTATTTTTGCCTAACCACCGAAGCCATCGCTACTGAAGCTGCCACTTGAAACACTGCAGCTACCTGATCTAATCCTACCACTGATATTCCCTCTCCCTTGACTTCCTGTAGGAAAAGCCCCTGACTGCTGCAGCAACTCAGACCAGCTGAATTCCTCATCACAGGATGTGAAGGAAAAGTGGGAGCAGGAATGCCGCATGCTGGGCTCCGGACAGCCTGGCTGTGAGCAGCACTCCAGAGCTAGACCCCTCCAAAAGCTGATTTTCCACAACTGCTGGGAACATAAAAGGGGAGGACATCATAAAAGGAGGGAATGTCAAGCCTGCAAGAGGGGTAAACTTAGAGGGAAAGGCACGAGCAGGAAAGACATCTCTGTACGATGACAAAAGACCTCCAACCCAAACAGAGCCACCACAAGTGGAAGGCCCCAAACCATTCCAATCCACTCCAAACAATCCCAAGTCCCTTCCAGCAGAAGCACTTTGGGTTCAGATGCAAACATCTCACCTGAAGCTGAGGAAAACGCAAGAGATGAGTTTTTGGTGTGCAAACCCCCAGCTGTGGCCCAGCCAGCAGCAGAAGACATCTCCCCATGCTTCAGGGAGCAGGTTCCAGCCCCAGCTCCTGCAGCCCTACCATCTGCTGGATTAATTCCAAGGCCTTCAGAAAAATCCCAGATGGTGATGCAACTCAAGGATATTACATGTGACATGTTTGCTCTTAGCAAGATTAATAGAGTTGACTTTGCCCCCCCTCCAATCTCTCTTTCTGCACGCTACACACTGCTATGATTTACTATAAATACAGAAATATCCCAAACTTCTTTAGGACATCTGCTGATATAAATAGGATATTAAAAAACCCCTGCCTTCCCTTATTAGCTGTGTGTGTGGATTAACAAGAAATACTTTAAATTCCTGCCAAACAGTTCCAACTGGTTTTATGGACAGGAACAGATCTTTGTAATTACGCTGATTTTATATCAAACCTATAAAAGGCTGACCATTATAGGACCAGTCAAACAAAGGACACACCTAAGGAGGTGCTGAACGTGCTGGAATTCCCAGTTGCCAAGAGCAGGACAAAGCCAGGAAGTGCCACAACCATGTTTTAGCAGCATCATTTGATCCAGGACATGACACCAAGTGATGTCATTAAGGTGTTCATCCAGTTTGGAAAGGTACAGGGCAGCTGCCACCAGTTTTGGGTATCCATGTATCCATCCATCCCTGTGCCAACCTGTTTTCAGCATTCACTGTGAATTATTGATCCTTCTCCTGTTTCCTAGCACTGATTTACTATGGAATATCCTCAATCTTCTTACCTAAGTATGACTCTGGTTTGGGGACATGTAGGACCAGATAATTCAACTGAGGCATCCCCATGTTTCCATCTCCACTCTGTCCTGGGAGATGAGAGGATGGAGGTCCTAAGGAATTATCCTCATCCCAGGTTACAGATTAGAGACAAAATCCCAGTGATTAACGAGATGTCAGTATCATCCCGAAACACCGTATCACTTCTCATTTCTTTATAAAATAAACATTAAATTATTAAGTCACAGAATCATGAAATGGTTTGGGTTGGAAGAGACCTTAAAGCCCATCCAGTCCCACCCCCTGCCATGGACAGGGACACCTCTCACCAGCCCAGGTTGCTCCAAGCCCTGTCCAGCCTGGCCTTGGACACTTGCCAGGATGGGGCAGCCACAGTTTCACCGGGAAATCCATTCCAGCCCCCCACCAACCTCACAGAGAAGAATTCCTTCCATATGTCCAACCTAAATTGCCCCTTTTTCAGTTTGCAGCCATTTCTCCTTGTCCTACCACTACAGTTCCTGATGAGGAGTCTCTCTCTGGCTTCCTTTTAGGTCCTTTTAAACACTGAAGTGGTGGAGTGTCCATCCCTGGAAGTGTCCAAGGAAGGCCTGGATGTGGCACTCAGAGCTCTGGGCTGGTGACAAGGTGGGGATCGGTCACAGCTTGGACTGGATGATCTTGGAGGGCTTTTCCAACTTCCAGGATTCTGGGGTAATTAACCAACCTCTCTACCCCTATTTGGTCAATACTAAAGGTGGAAAGAGCAGCTCAGGTGTTCCTTGAGATTCCAGGCAATGATTCCTCCTGCCAATCGGGATGTCAGTTTTCCCAATGAACAAGAAACCTCCAGAACTTGGCTGTTGCCTTTCCAGCACTGGTGCAGTGACATTCACTTCATTCCCATGGGCAGGAGAAATGTAAAGCTTTTCAAATATTTTTAAGTGTGTGGGGTTATTAATGCCAGATTCCAGTGGACTGGGGAAAGAGGGATGTTAGCTCCCAACACATGCCTAATCTAGAACATGTGGTTTCGGGGGAGGTTTGGAACCATTATGTTTTCAACATTTTCAGGAAATTTGGTCTATCCAGATGAAAGCTTCTTGGACCCTACGGAACTATCAGTCAGTGATACAAACACTGGAACAAGAGGAATATTTTCCCTTTTCCCTGAAAAAGAAAGTGCTTCTTCACCAACTCCAGACAGAAAGCAATGGGTCTGCTGAAGAGTAGCTTTGAGATTATTACTCCAGAATATTTAGAAAATATGATAAATCTAGGAAAACATCCCAGAAGTAAATCACATCCTGGGCTACTCCAGAATTCTGGAACGTCTTCCCAGGGTGGATTTTTGATGAGGAAGGGGGATCTTCTGCTGAGAGGGGAAGAAAGGTGCTGCCCACACTTACAGGAACCCAAGTCAGGGTATGAACTAGAACTAATTTCAATAAATCTGAATACAGGGAATATGTTTTGTAAGGGAATGCGGAGGGAATTCACAGCACAAAGTAGGGGAAGGATGAAACAGCAGTGCGGGATGTGTGAGTCCATAGGGCAGGACCCAGGTGTTCCAGCTTTCCTCAGCCACCACTGGGCTTCTCTCCCTGCTTTTGTTTCAACCTTGTTTTAAAACTCCTCAAAATTCACGTGTGAACACAGCCACCCTTAATGGTCTTTGCCTGGTTACACCTTAAATCGAGATGCTCCACAACAGCACCCCACAAACCAGCCTGTCCTTCATCCAATGGGATGCTGGTCCCGTGCCATTCCCAGAGTCACCAGAGAGTCATCCCAGCCTGCTCCGCCTGCGCAACACAAGCCCTGAATTTCAGGAGTCTTTGCTTTCTGCTACCCTGTCCCGCTGCGGAGTGAGAGGCTGCTGAGTCCTCAGAAATGGCTTGGGGACAGGGACACTCGTGACCCCCCCAGCCCTGGGCTGGACTGCCCCAGCCCAAAGCCGGTTTCCTCCAACCCGGGAGATCAAGGACAGTTTGCAGCTCATTTTGGACTCTTCTGAGGCACTCCCTTGGCTACATCCAATTTTGAGGCAATTCTTCATCTCTTTGCTGGACGTTTCATGTGTCTCCAGGGGAAGTGTCCCTCACTGAGGTCACTCCTGGAGCTGCTTGGCCACAGGGTGTGAGAAGAGCTCGTGCCCCGACACCAAGGGCTGGGAATCATCTCTCATGTGGTGGCTTAGGGATAAGAGTGGCCTTTGCCGCCTCCCTGCTCCTCTCCTCGCATTCCACCAAAGGACAAACCTCCATCCATGTGTCATCCAGATGAGCAGATGTTGCACCAGGAGCTCCATGGATCAGTAGCCTGCTCCCTCCCCATTCCTCTGATCCCAAACACCAGCCCCCAGTTCAAGCTCATCGGGCTGAAAACAAACGGAGAGAAGTCACAGCTCATCCCTGGAATCCCTGGAGTGACACGAGATGCCAGAGAGCCACAATCTCTCTTCTCAAACAGCTTCAGACCACGTAAGATCTCATCAGGAATAGGGTTTTTTTTGTTGCTCAGAAAGTTTTTTTTCTCCTGCCAGTACTCAAGAGATTTTTGCTTGGTTTGACAAAACCCAGGACTCCTCAGGGAATAATCTGGTGAAGCTCCTAAGGACAGTTAAATTTACAGATAATGCCAACAGTGGCAGTAAGTTGTGATGTAGTTTATCCTGATCTTTAATCATATCCAAGGGAAAAAAAATCTGGTTACTGCAGATGATCAGAACCAAAGTGTGAGCAGGAGACAGACCTAAGGGACAACCACTCATCAACCTGACTTTTGCTCCAGGTAAAGGTGCTGTGGGGAGCA
Organism: Callaeas wilsoni; assembly: GCA_013398955.1. Lineage (NCBI taxonomy): Eukaryota > Metazoa > Chordata > Aves > Passeriformes > Callaeidae > Callaeas > Callaeas wilsoni. The sequence continues at coordinate 10,925 of VWPU01006569.1, forward strand.
GCCCTCCCAGCTGGAAAGGACAAAAGGAGCAGGATGAATTAGTTGTGCTCATGCATTCCACAGGTTTTCCCACCTTCAGAAGGATGATGAGACTCAAAGGGCAGCAGGTGCTGTCTGAAGGGAGGTGCTGGAGCAGGTAGAGCCCCACCAGCCCTGTGTATCTCCTTCCTAAGGGCTTTCTGGCATGAGGAAAAACACAGCTGCAGGATTGTAGGAGAACCAGGATGAAACAGCACCCGTCCTTTAGAGGTCTGTCACCTCTGCTCTGTCACGGTCCCATTTAGGAGGAGAGGCTGGATCCAGTCACCTCCTGGGGTTCTCTCCACCCTCCAACCTCAAGTCTGCTCTCTAAGAGCCAGAGCTCTGCTGAAAATCCCTCCTCACTTCCTTGAGCAAGGCAGACATGTCCCTGCTCACTGCAACGGGGATTTCCAAGGCTTCACAGGACACAAGGAACAACCAAGGTGATTTACCTCCTCCACCCCATCCAGATCCACTTTAGGATCAGTGGCAAGGCACCAAGACAGGCTGCTGGTACTGGAAGGCTCTAAAAAACCAGCTCCACTCTCTGAGTAGGTGCAAGAATACCACAGCACAAATGTGGTCACGAGCAAAGACAAAATCCTGCTCCCAATTAACTCCAGAGCCACTGTTGCTGGCAAAATCCTCTTGCACTGACTCCTCAAAAACACAAAGAGCCAATCAAACAGAAATCTCCACGCTTCTCAGCTCTGCTCCCACATCATCAGTCCCAGCCAAGTTCCTGGGGTTCACACCAGAACCTGTGGCCATCATATTTCATTTTCCACCCTCTGGCTGGCTCTGGAAAGAGGATGTGATGTGTCTTTTGTTTCTCTTCAGGCATTTCAGTTGGATTCCAAGCGCGGAGCTGACAAACAACATTCCCAGCTCTAATTCAAGGATCCCAAGGCTTTTTTTGGCTGCTGGCTGGAGTCACCAGGCTGATTTTCTATCCACCACTGCACCCTCTTGCTTCCTTTATCAATCCCACATATTTAAATCCAACAATTTGAAGCGTAGCATTACAGCTGTGTTTTTATTTTGTTTGTTTTATTCGGTTGTTGCCTAACACAAAACACTCTGACATTTTCAGTCACATCCCACTAAGATAAACAACGAACATATGTCATGAATTCCAGCAGAAATGATTCCCAAGTGGGGCAGCAGCAAGGTTTGAAGCGGGAGTACGAGAGGCTCTCCCAAATTGTTTGCTGGATGTTTGAAAAGAGCCCTTCCCATGGTTATCCATAAGGAATCGAGGGCAGGTGGGAGGAAACCTCTCTGACTGTCTCATCCCTGCAGAACTTGACATGTTTTTCCTCCTCCCATCCATAATCCTGCCTAATTGGATGGAAAACCTCCATGGCATTGAGCAGCTGCCTGAGAACTGATGGTTTAATTACACGGAAAAACGCAGGATCTATATCCAAGGATCTACCCGTGTGCATCCACACATACTTACAGCTGGCTGAATCTAAAAATGGGGAAAAAGGAGGGGAAAAAAAGGGAAGAAGGGGGAAAAAGAAGGAAACCCAAGAGAGACCACATCACTCTTGGGAGGATTGGATGAATCTGATAAGGGAGAAAAAGAACGGAAAAAAGTGGGGAAAAATGGAAACCCAGGAGAGAGTCTACCACTCTTGGGAAGCCCAAGTGAAGTCCCTGCAGCAGCTGGGACACAGGGAATGCTGCCTGGCTCAGCCAATCCTTGCATTTATCCATTGAAACCAATTAAGGCACTTCCCCAAATCCTGCTGGAATTAGTGGGATCAGATATGACTCCAATAATGTCTCCATACATCACGGCCAACAAAGCCCTCATGAAAACCATTCAAGCCCAGCCTCATTCACAGTTTTTTCCCCAAGGAATTCCTCACTGGAGCTCTGCAGCTCTGGGCTTGTCTTTGGGCTGGTGCAGCTGCTGTGTGACAGCCGAGAGGGTTCCAGTGAGTGCCCAGAGAGGGCTCAGTGAGGAAAATCACAAGTGCCACCACCAGCTCAGCAGCTCCAGGTTTGGCTGTTCACAGAATCCCAGGACAGTTGGAAGGGACCTCTGGAGATCATCCAGTCCTAGGCAGGGTCACCCTTTGGAGCAGGTGACACAGGTCCATGTGGGTTTGGGATGTCTCCAGAGAGGGAGACTCCACAGCCCCCTGGGCAGCAGTTCCAGCGCTCTGCCTCCTCCACGGAAAGAAGTTCTTCCTCAAGTTGAGGTGGAGCTTCTTGTGTTGTAGTTTATGGCCACTGCCCCTTGTCCTGGAGCCTGGCACCATCTTCTGACATCCCTTGGAGATATTTATATGGATTATGAGATCCCCTCAGCCTTGCCATGAGCCCCCAGACAGAAAAACAAGGTTATTCATCCCAAAATCTGCAGGGGGAGGATCCCTGTGGCAGCAGGGGCAGGACCTGAGGGCGGGGTCAGGTGGGGAAGGTGGATCTGATCCTGTTCCACAACAACTCTTGCACTTGGAGCAACCAGACGGGCCTGGAGCACGTGCTGAGCCTGCAGAACCTCCCTGGCTGAGGGTTTATTCACTGAAATCAAAGCTCAGCTGCAAATCCTCCAGCAGGGAGACAATGGAGCCTCTCATGCTGCGGGAAGGGAGCAGCAGCTTCCAGAGGAGTCCGGCATTTCCAGCGCTCGGTGCAGCTCAGCTGCACTCACGGCTCAGCTGCAGCCACATTCCTGCCCCTCTGGAACATCTGTTCTCCTCTCATTAGTGCTGGCCCTGTTTTGTAACACAAGGAACTCTGTGAGATTCCTGCAGCTCAGTGTTTGACCCGGGGCGTTCCGAAAAGCCCCGGGTCTCAGGAGTGGAATTCAGACGGAATCACCAGTCACTTCCAATAACGCCGCTCGCTGTTCAAAGTGCAGCTGGAAAAGGAGCTGAGCTCTGGTCAAGTTCGAGCACAGCCCCTGGGAGCTCAGAATCCACCCACAAGTGCAGTCAGAGCGAGTGTCTGAAAGTGCCACCGAGGTGACAATGACCACAGAATTCCTTCTCATCCTCAGCAACTCCAAATCTCCCAGCGGCCAGCCCACAGCCTCATCCCAATTAGGGAAGGACAAACACCCTCAGAGCAGCCCCACGGATGGAGCAGATCAGCAGCACCTCATCACAGCTTTGTAAACATCCAAACAACGAAGCACAGTTCCTTCTGGAACAATCGAGATCCCGACTGGAAGGGCTGCTGAAGAAGCCGGGGGCAAAGGGAGGTTGTGGATGGGTCAGGACACACCGGCTGTTATTCCACTGTGATCCCTGTCGGCTGGGACAATTCCTCACCCTGGACACCGCACAACTGGGCTTGTGTCTCTCGCAGCTTTTCCTATTTAACATCCAACCGGGACAGCAACAAAGCAGAGCTCAGTGAGGAATTCTGGACTTCAGGTTGGAGAATCATGGAATCATAAACTGGTTTGGTTGCAAGGGACCTTAAAGCTCTTCCCATTCCACCCCCTGCCATGGACATGGACACCTTCCACTAACCCAGGCTGCTCCAAGCTCCATCCACCCTGGCCTCGGACACTTCCAGGAACATCCACAGTTTCTCTGGCAACCTGTGCCAGGGCTGGAACCAGCACCTAAACACCACTCTGGGTTTTTAGGGACAAGACCTTGAACAGATCCCTGTTATCATAAGCCTGGGAATAACACAGAGATAGGGATATGTAAACAAGCTGCAGCCTTAATTTTATCACAGTAGTAACAAATACTGACAGCAACATCCCAGAAAAGGGATGAGTTTATCCTCAACGATTAAAACATCACATTATTCCTGATTTTTCCCATTCAGGGGGAAATCACAGAGAAATTCTGGGGGAAATCTGTAAGAACAAGCACTTTGTGGTGAGTCTTTCCTTCTGGGAGCGTCTCCCGTGCTCCAGGATCCAGGAAATGTCCAGTATTTACTGCGTGCTCATCACCATGGTTTCGGAGCACAATAAGGCTCTATCGCCCCGCATCCATCTGTGTTTCTGGGAATGCCGGGGCTTTGGGAATTGCACGGGGCTGACACAAAGGCACCCATTGTTCTGGAGGCAGAGGGACGAACCTGCCCTTTCCACAGGAGAGGAAGCCGGCAGGAAAAGTTGCTATTGTGAGCTGGATATTAAAAAAAAACACGGAAAAAAGTCTTATTGCATCGTCAGTGCTGCTGGGTCGGGAAAGGGGGATGGCTGGGACGGGGAACCTGTGGGACTGGGGGGCTGTCCAGAGGGAGCCAGGCACCCCCAGCCAGGCTGGCATCACCCACCTGCTAAGCCATTCCAAAATCATCCTAAACCCACCCTAAAAAACAGGCTCTGGCATCAGCTACCTGCTAAATCAGCTGGAAAACATCCTAATTCTACCCTAAACCCACCCTAAAATCATCCTAAAATCACCCTAAAACCACGCTAAAAGCCAGGCTCTGGTATCAGCTTCCTGCTAAACCATCCAGAAACCATCCAAAACCCACCCAAAATCCACCCTAAAACCACACTGAAATCACCCTAAAACCACCAAGCAAATCCTAAGAGGGTGAAACTGGACCGACGTAGCTGGAGGATGCTCCGGGTATGAGCAGGGATGGGCAAGAGCTTTAAATCCCCCAGAATTTCATTTTCCTTTCAACTCAAAGCCCTTTGCAGCACCGGAGTTCTCCTCCAGGACTTTCCTCGGCAGGAAGAACTGCCAAAGTAGTAGGAACCAAAGTGTTGTCAGCTTAAGGCCAGCCATCTGCTCAGCCTCTTCCCAGCTGCCATGCTCCCAATCAAAGCCTGGAGAACAATCCCTGATGTTTCTCACCAAGCTCAATATGAAAAAATCTAGGAAGGAAAAAAAAAAAAAAAACAAACCAAAAACCAACAAACCAACAACCCCAAATCCAAAATGCAAAAAAACCCAGAAACCAGGAAAGCAGCCCAGCAGGGATCTAACTGGGAACAGAGATGAAAGTAGGAGAAAAAGAAACTATTTTATTTGTTTAAAACAATGTTTTTTAAAGAGTCCTATTGACATCTGTTTTGTAAATGCTCTGTCATTATTTATAACCTCCAGAGCATGGAATTGTCTCTGGAGTTACAACCATGCTACTCCCAGATTTTGGCTTTGTTAGCAAAGAGCCAGCAGCATTTTTACTGGCACTCTGGGAATAGAGATCTAACATTTCATACCCAGTTTATTTAAAAGTGGACTAATTTAACATCCTTGATGGTTACTTTTAGCACAACTGTTACTAATTAGCAGCTCCAGAATGATTTGTTCATCTGGGAGCAGCGGCAGTTCCACGGCAGCATAAATACACCAGGGCAAAAGGGAAGGAGGGGGAAAGGAGAAAATAGGGAAGAGGCATTGGAGAGGGGCAGGTTTTAGGGAATTAAAGGAAATGAAGTGACAGGTGGAGTTGGGAACATTGAGGAGAAAAGAAGCAGGAAAAACAGAGTGGAAAGGGATAATCCTGGGCCTTGAGAAGCTGGAAAAATTGGTGGCAGGTTTTAAAGCTGTGCAAAAATTGGCTCTGGTGGCATGGACTGGAAAGTGGCTTCAAGATGATGATCCCAGGACAGGGACAGGCACCAGCCCCCATCGATCTTGTGGGATGCCCCAAGGCTGGAGGGATGTATGGACAAGGACAAGGACCTCGGCCAGGACAAGACCTTGGCTGCTTTAAACGGCCCCAGGGCACTGTGGGTGCAGGGCCACAACCCAAAATTAAGCAAACCCAACCATAAAACATGTCAGGGGTCATATGGCTGAAACCAGAGTCCTCCAAGGAGGAGCCCCTGAAATTTCAGAGCCATGTTTGGGAGTGACAGGATCCAGCTGATGGCTTTGCACACAATTTTTCCTTGGATTTTTTAACAAAGAGGCACCAAAGCAGCTTTGCTGCTCCCATGTCCCATCCCTGTGGCTCCGTGCTCTGGGCACAGCCAGAGCCATCACCCTCCCCTGGCTGCACGGAACCAGCTCTGCCCTGTCCCAAATCCACCCCTTTCACAGCAAAAGGCTTGAAAGCAAATCCTCCACAAAGAAAAGCTTTTGGGAAAGGAACCGTGTTCTCCCTGATGTTTAAAAATCATCAAAGCCAGCCCGTTGCTGGTACCAGGATGAGCAGGACTGGAAGAGCTGGGAAGGGTCGGAGCAGCCTCCCTCCAACCCCAGCCTCCACGCTCGAATCACTTTGGTCTTTCCCTGCATGTGTAAAAGCACTTGAAAGTTCATAAAATTAATTCCAGACAAATATTAGCGAGGCCTCAAGTAGAAAGCACATCTCCTTCCTTCTGGGAATTTATAGTTCAGCCACTTTTATCTTCGAGAGGCTCTTTGGAGATCAAAGATTTGATCAACTTTCCCTTTGCAAAACTCACGAAGAAAACGGTGTTATCAGGACCATGACAAGATTTTATTTATTAGTTTAATGATTCATTGCCCTGCTCTGACAGCAAGATTCCTTCACGAAGGTCTAAAACAAACAGCCTGAGTTCCCCAAGGCCGTGGCTCTGTTTGTTTCTCGATTTTATGGTTGTTACAAGGTCAAGCCCTGCCCTGACAGCTCCCACTTGTTAAATGCAGCTCTAAAAACACCATGGCCAAACACGGGGCAACCACTTGCCAAAGCCAGAGGGACACAACCTGACAGTCTGGCAGTTTTTCCCATCTGCATGAGGTCGAAATCCCTAATTTTCAAAAAGACACAGGTAAGAATCACAGGATCAGTGAGGCTGGGAAAAGTCTCCAAGATCGTCCAGTCCAACCTGTGAGTGATCCCAGCCCAGAGCACTGAGTGCCATGTCTGGGCATTCCTTGGACACCTCCAGGGATGGGCTCTCCAACCCTCCCTGGGCAGCCCCTCCACCCTTTCCATGGAGAAATTCCTCCCAATGTCCAACCTGACCCTCCTCTGCCACAGCTTGAGGCCGCTCCCTCTCATCCTTTCCCTGCTCCTTGGGAGCAGAGCCTGAACCCCCCCGGCTGCCCCCTCCTGTCAGGGAGCTGTGCAGATCCAGAAGGTCCTCCCGAGCCTCCTTTTCTCCAGGCTGAGCCCCTCCAGCTCCCTCAGCTGCTCCTGATGCTCCAGACCCTTCCCCAGCTCCGTTTCCTTCCTGGGACTGCATAAGTGCTGGAAGTGCTCTGCATTTCTGGATTGACTCAACTTTGAGCATCCACAGAACAGCAAGGAAATCCGGGAAAGGAATGCCATTCATGAAAGGACAGCACTGGGCACAAGGGTGATGGGCAAAACCCTCGTTAGACACCAACCTTCAGCCTCTCCTTCTGCCCTCAGCAGCTCTCTGCACATCTGGCAAGGCAGAGGCAGCCTGAGGGATGAAGTTAATCCCTCCCAACATCTGCCGGCAGCGCTCCATCGACACCGCTCGCATCCAGTGGGAACTTGCTACTACACAAGCAACTGGTGAAGACACTGGGATAGATTTCAAGGAGACTGGGAAAAGGACTGGGATCCTGCCTGAGCCATCTGAGCACCAGAGGGACACCAGCTCCATAACTGATGGCCCACACTGGGCTGGAATCACTCAGGGAATCTGTACCAAATGCATCAGACTTGTCAGCATTCCAGAGAAGAGGATTCCAGGGAGTTTCACCAAGCTCTATCTTGGAGCAGAGCCACAGGGAAATGCTTCTCCACTGTGAAACTACAAAGGTTTCAAGGGAGATGGGAAACTCACAGAGCTGGGCTGGAAAACTAACGATGATAATGGAGTCAGGACTCAGGCGTAGCCAGGCACAGACCACGGCTCCGTCAGTTCTGTCCCTGCTTTCCCTGGCATCCAGTCCTTTCTCCTCTCCTATAAAAGGAGATCTGTGCTTTCCCGCAGTAGGGAAGCACGGGAGCTCTTCCAGGAGTTCGTGCTCCTGTCTTTGTGTCACGACAATCATGGAAAGCCAGGACTGGAAATCAAATTCCTCACAAAGAAATCAGGAACCTTTCTGCTCTTTTAACCCAAGCTTTGTACAACTTTGCCTTCCCTTCACACAGGCTTTGACCCCACCTGAGACTCCACAGCAACACAAGACCACCTTAGAGCAGTCACCAGTTTGGGATGCAGATGTTGCCAGCTGTTTGTTGGATTTTGAAAAGCTCCTTGATGATTTTATGCAAAGCCGGGTGTGCAGAACAACAAGTAAAGGCAAACAAGCACAAACTAAAGCCTTAAATGAGCACAGTTCGAGGAGTCAAGGATGGAATTCCCAAGCAACATTAATTCACACAAGACCTATAGTTGCAGAAATCAGAACTCCTGGAATTCCTCATCTGGGAGGGAACCAAAATCAGGGAGAACTGAGCAGGACTCACCGTCGGGCCCTTCGCTGCCTTTACTCCTTTTATTCCGACGGACGCGTCTCCCTTCTTCTCCAACGTGCAGCTTCTCCTCGGGGTGAAAAAAGTTCAGCAAGGCCAGCTGCAAGAAGAGGGACAAGTTTAAGCACCTTGGCAAGGCTGGTTTAGCCAAGCTGAGAGATTGGAGCCTGAATGCCAAATCCTTTCCGTCAGGGATAGAGCGGGAGAGCCGAGGGAGACGCGAGACGGCTGCTCACAGATCTCAGCTCATCCCAAGGACACGGGTGCCCTCGGAAGCAGTCTAAGACTTGGGAATACCCTACCTGAGAGGTTTCAGCAGGGAGAATCCTTCCCCCAGGAATGGGGAACTGCAGGCCAGGGCTGCAGGGAGATCTATGGCTGGAAATAATCAAACACCTCAAAGGCCGATGCGTTAATTCCTAATTTTTCTCTGCAAAACTTGCTCAATCCTGGAGCTCTGTCTCCAGCATTACTCACTGCCAGTAAGTTTTTCCTCTCTCAAGCTCTCCTCCGCAAGCCTCATTAGCTACTGAGATTCAAAGGTCTTCAGGGACCTTTAAATCCAACCCAATATGCCACATAAATTAACACTTTAAACCTACAGCAACATTTGTAACACGAGCTTTGCCAAGAGGCAAAAGTTTTATGTAGAGACCTCTTATTCAGGAAAAAATTGCTGCTGCCTTAAAAACTCTTTAACAGATCAACATCCCGACGCAGAAATTGGAATTCGGGGTTAGAAACCAGAATCCCAGCTACCCTCGGGTGTGGCAGCTCATCACCAGCGGCGTTTTCCTGTTATTTCCACTTCATAAAAAAGGGAAGTCAAAGATCAATTAAGGACCAAACACGTTCTGTGTGTTACTGAATCCAACAGCCAGGGCTGCTCCGACCGGGATGGGGTTTTCTTGCTGAAGAAACCCGATCGTGGTTCTTTAAGCTGTAAATACACAGCAAAACCAAACACAACCCAAGACAAGAACCAGGAGGCTTCAAAAAGCAGCTCCAAAGGTTATCGAGCTCATCATTGTTCTGAGAACAAAACCTGGGGCATCAAAAGCATCTTTGAAAGAGCAGAGAAGAACAAACACCTCCCCTGAATTGCCGGGCTCGTTAAGCTCCAGCCCATAAAAGTCCCTATCAGGAGCAATAATCGCCAAAGGCCCTTGGCTTTTCACAAGCCCCAGGGCTCTCATCTCCCCGCTCCCTGAGCATTCCCAAGGTATTTCCCAAGCACAGCTCCCTTCCCAACCTCGGCATCCCAGTCCTTCACTCGGATTTTACATCTGCATTTTGCTTTACCCCAACAAGCTCCGGTGCAGTCTCACGGCGCTGGAAATGGAAATGTTTGGAAACCCTTTGGTTTCCAAAAAAGAACCACCAAAGCGTTTCTCAGATTCCCAAACTGTTGCTATTTCCTTCTGTCTGCAAAATTCCTGGGTGTCTGTCATTGCAACGATGCCGTGGCTGCAAGGACCCCGAAATGCTGTGGGATGACCTGGGATCAGCTTCCCAAAGTCCCACTACTGAGCTTTTAAACCTCCTTAAGAAGCAACGATGAGTAAAATCTATCTGCCTGAGGGAGGCCGGTTACAGGGCTGGATGGAGAACTGAAGGCTCTCGTTTACAACAAGGAGTGAAGGGCGAGGACAAGGGGCACAGCTCCCTGTGCCCACCTTCCCAAAGCTCCCACATCCCACTGCGCTGCCCCAGGTGTGGAGCACTGCAGCAGGACGCTCCTGTGTGGAACCACCAGCACCTTTCCTGCCACACCAGAGCAGAGCCAGGGATGAGAACAAGTGAATTTCTCTTTAAATCCTTTATTTAATGCATGCTGAGACACTGCAGAACTAATTGCATTATAATTCAGGTTGAAGTGTCAATGAAATCCTCAGCGTGGCTTTGGAACACTGTTATTGCCTGGATCATTACTGGAGTTTTACAGAACAGGGTGAAATAAGGGCTGTTCCTCCAGGCTGAACAACCCCAACTCCACTGTTCCCCCCCAGGTTTTATTCTGATGTCACTTGTCTCTGACCACTCAGAAAAACACTGAATTTTGGCTAAAAGTAATCTGTCCATTAAACTTTGTGTCTCTAGTCAGAAAGAGAAATGACAATGAGGGTGAGTGATTAAAACACACCTTTTACTTAGGAAAAAAAAACCCATAAAAGCAGCTTGTGACACTAACTGTGACACCAGCAGCTGCTGCTTTGGGACAACTCCCATGAAACCGCGTTTTCCAGGAGCAGTGACACACCAGCACTCCACACTCAACCTGGGAAGGGACACGACTTGTGTGAGCAGAGAGAGGAGTCAGTCCCCAGGGAATACCTTCCATAATGCTTTGAATTATGCAAATAACGGCACTGACCCTCCAGTGACTGGCACAGAGCGGTCAAGGGTCTGGCTGGGGATGGAGGGAATGCTCAGATCCCTGGGAAGGTCAGGGGCAGGGAAAGGGTGACCAAGCCTCTTGCAGTCATCCGAGCTCCCGAAGGCCAAGTCCCTCTCCGAGGACTCAAGGGCTCCGTTGTTCCAGGGCTGCAGCTGCCGGAGGTCGGGGGACGCTCGGCCGCCGGCTCGGCCATGAAGGGCCCGTCTGTGTCCGCCTGGGAATCGTGGCCGGCACCACTCGGATGCTTTTTCCATTCACCACCCCCAAGATATCAGTAATACACTGGGAAGAAATTCCTCCCTGCGATGCCCTGGCACAGGTTGCCCAGAGAAGCTGTGGCTGCCCCTGGATCCCTGGAAGTGTCCAAGGCCAGGCTGGAGGGGGCTTGGAGCAACCTGGGCTAGGGGAAGGTGTCCCTGCCCATGGCAGGGGTGGGATGGGATGAGCTTTAAGGTCCTTTCCCACCCAAACCTCTGCATCGCTCCTGGGCTCATGGGGCAGCCTGGTTGTGGCACCTTCTGGGGAATTCCAAAAGGAATTCTTACCTAGTCCATGATTTCACTGAAACTCCTCATCCTCAAATTCACGGAGAGCTGATTCTCTCAGCCTCTGCACTTGTAGAGCCAGAGAATTTTTGAGGAGTCCAGCACACACAGCTTGTTTTTTGGGAGCAGGTATTTTCCCTGCACAGTCTGAACAACCCCCATTTCCCTCCTCCTCCAACCTAAAGCCCTCAAATCACCTTCAATTTTAGAAACACCGTGGGTTTAATCAAGAGAATCACTATAGGATGCAAAAAGGTCAAAAAGTCAACACAGGAAAAATCCCAGGGGAAGCCATTCCTCAAAATAACCTGGGAAACAATAGTGCAGGCACCGCTCACCGGAGGGAATCGGATCTGCCGTGGTTTCTCTGGGCAAAATAAAGCAAAACAAAGGCAAACAGAGCTGGTTTTCCCTGCAGAACCTGCCTGGGAACATTGGACAAAACTGCTGGAGGATGGATGTCAAGGGAGCACAGTGGGAACTCCCAAAATAACGGGGCCTGTGGTCGCTCAAACTCATTTGTGGGACGGACATTCCACACTCTATGCAAGTAAGGATAAAGAAAGATATTATGATTTTTCATAAAATAAAATATTATTTGTCCTGTCATTCCAGGCCCTTGTCAAAAGTCTCTTGAAGAGCCACTGGACACCAAGGGAATGTATTTCCAATGGTGAAACAGCTTCAAAGGAAGGAAAGGGGAAAAACATAACTCAACCCATGCAATTATGCACAAAAGGTGGATTTTTCCTTAGGCTATATGTTGGTAGGAAGAACGAGTGTCGTCTTCCTGCAGAAGGGAAAAACACCCAAACCTTCAGGTGTAGAAGGCCTTTTGGGTGAAAAGTGAAAAAACCCCAAAGATTTTCTGCCTCCAGCAGCTCCCAATTTCTCCTGACAAAGCAAGTCCAGCCAAAGATCTCATCCAGAACCCTCAAAGCTCAATGTCTTCAAGCACCTGAGAAAAAAAAGCATGAACTCACCCTCTGGCACGAGTGTTTAAGAGGATTGTTAAAGTCAAATTCCCTCTTCCTTTGTGGTTTGGGAGATCATCAGCGTGAGGAGCCTAAGAACCAGCCCAGGCTCTGCAGCAGCATTCTCTGCAAGCAGTATTGTTGTTTTTCTGGTGCCCTCAAGTTCAGCCTGTGGTTCAGAGGAGCAACTACTTGAATATCAGCCGCATTGTCCTCCAGAACTTCGCCTCTGGTCACACGTGGTGCAAAAAAAAAAATGATCAAGCAGATAATTTATATTCCACCAGCCCAGAAAGAAGCTTGAGGAGTAGCTTTGCTTTATTGAAAAGAAACCCCATTCAACATATTATAAGAATTGTTTTTGTCATCGTTTCTTGCTCCTCATAAAAATTCAAGGAGCAAATGAGGGAACAATTCCCATTTCAACGTGACAGAACTTTGACATCATGTCTTGTCTGCAGGACAAGCCACAGCCCTGCCTGCGAAACTCGTGGAATGAGATCAGCACCATGAAGGGGAGGACCAGAGGCAGAGAGAACAGAGATGGGATAACCTGCACTGCCCACCTTCCTCCCCAAACCTGGTACTCCCAGCTGGCTGTGGGAATCCTTTCCAGGGCTCTGGAGCAGGTTCCACATCATAACACACCCCTTCCCTCAGCTTTTTCTGTGTGAAGCTCCACCCTGGTCCTCACCTTCAAGATGCCCAGGACTCATCTGGTCCCTGTTGCTTCATCTCTGCCATCTTTCCCTCCCAGAGCCAGCCACATTCCTGCTTTTTCCAGCAGTTCATCCTGAAGCCCGAGATCCCAGAGGCACAATCCTTCACCCTGGAGTTGATAGGAAATCTCAACTCCTCCTCATTCCAATCTGCACTCAGGGATCCTCACGGAGGTTTTCAGACCCAACAGGGAACTTCAAAAGCATTTTCCAGCCAAAGCTGTTCTATAATCCAGAAACACCAGCGATGCTAAGGAGCTTATCCAGGTGGGAAGTTTGGCTGGGAGGAGGGATTGAGCTCTGGTCCAGGCAGGAACGACAACAGCAGAGCCACCTCCCTCCCAGCACCCCTGAGGAGCTTCACACACATGACACCCAAGGAGTTAAGGGAGTATTCGACCACTAGAAAACAGAAATGACTTTGCAGATGGACCACGGAACGCCATGGATTGGGGGCACAGCACCTGGCAGCAGGCAGGAACTCCCATCTCAGCACATCTGCACCCTGAACATGCCACCAGTGCTTTTAGGAACACGATTTGAGATGCTGCCAATGCGCTGAGCATCCCTGTCCTTGAGTCAAAAGCCTCTCCCAAGGACTGTGCAATCCCAGTTTGGAGAAGGCCAGGGATTGACACACTGGGTCTTCCAAGCACCCCAGTAACAGACAACGGCTGGGACCAATGAAAGAGGAGGGAGCAGATTTTCCCAAGCTTTTATTTGTATTTTACCTTCATTATCCAGGAAAGCCACTGTGTTTTGCAGAACAGAACACCCTAAACCCAACTGCCAGTTCTCAGTCCAAGCCAAAGAGATGGACACAGGGAATTAATTGCCATCAGAACAATTAACACACCTTATAAACTTCCCTTCAGAACCAAACCCTTCCCTTCTCCCTTCCTCCTTTCCTTGTGGAACAGAGCTTTAAGCAGACCTACGATAAGCAGTGATCACATCCTGCAACTCCAAATCTGAACAGGAATTTCCTCCTTTCCTCTGATCCAAACCCTCCCCAGCTCAAACTCAGCTTAGTTCAATAAGCAACATCCCAAATATTTACATTTCCACCATTGATGCAACTGAACACACCACTTGATTTTTACTTTCAATCAGCTCAGAGAACCTGGAGCAAATACACGTAAACCTGGCAGGTAAGGACATGGCAGAGGCAGCAGGCAGGTGGATTTGCTCCTCATGGGAGGAGGGAAGTGTAACTTTGGAAAAGGAAGGTTCCAGCATTCCTTCAGCACAGGGAGAATAACCTGTGGAACCCTGAGAAACACTTCCTGCCCTAAACCTCCACAGAAAATTGGTTTCAGCACAAAATGGAACCAGCTCCACAGTCCAAATGCCCGGATTCCACATACCCCACAACTTTCCCTGACTGTAGGAGCACCTCAATCACTAAATTTGACCCCAAACCAGCACCACCTCAAGCCCGGAAGACCACGATTTAATGAGGCTGTTTGTCCACGCAATTGTCTAAGACACCTTTCTCTGGAGCTGCCTCGTGCTGGAGGGAGCTGGTGGCTCCCACAAGGACTCTGATGGGGGGACAACGCCATGGAGGTGGACACGGCTCCAGCTGAGCAACGGCTCAGGCTTCCCATTCCCTACACCTGCTGGCACTGAAGGGAAAGCTCAAACACAACCCAGATGTGAGGAGAACAAGGTTAAAGCTGAGTTTAACACTGCACATGAAGACACCTGCAGTGAATTTTTTACTGGTAGCAGGAGTAAGAGATTCCTGCTGCAGGCTCCGGGTCTGGCTCGGCAGAGCCGCGGGAAGTTCCTTGCTGGGAACAGGCTGGTTAAACGTTGAGAAGGATCAATGTCAGCAAGGTAAGGAACTTAAATCAGTTCCTTTTGCCTCCCAAGGAAATCAAATTTAGCTGTGAAGCAGCGCCAGGCAAAGATCTGCTGTCTATTAGCAGGAATTCTCAGTTTTTCACATTTTAATTAGCTTTTGTAGGCCTTTTCAGGCCCATTTTCAGCCAGCTGTGCTACGCCCCCCTCCAGATGGAGGTCATGGGTTCTTCTCCTGCATTCCAACAGCAATTCCTTCCTTATTTGAGCAGTTATATTCCCAAAATATTCATGCATTTTATAAAACACAGCATACACTTGACTTGGGGGAACTCAACCCTCAGCAATTCCATATCAGCCATAGCTCCTCCTCTCTTCTCCAGCTGCACCTTTGCTCTTGCTCCTCATGACCTGGAGCTTCTCTAGCATATCCAGGACAACATGAGATCAACAGCACAATCCTCCTCAAAGCCAGAATCCCTCTTAAAAATATTCCCCAAATCAGGAGCTGCTCCAGCAAAGAGCTTCAGGGCTCTGCTGCTTCCCTCTGAGCACCTCTGTTCCCTGCAAAATGAAGAACAGGGCTCTCTCCAGCCTAAAACCACCCTTGGGGCTCCTCCTTAGGAGAAAAATTCCTTTTGACAGGTTTGAAAACACTTTTAGGAATACCTGGAAGGTCCCGTTAGTCACGGCAGGAACAATGATCTCAACTGCTTCTACAACACAACCAACGTAACCATAACACGCACAGGGACCATTCCCAGAGGATGCTTTGGATCACCTCCACTGAAGGTGCTTCTCTGCCACCCAACGCCTTCAACCTCCACCAATTCCAGATGTTTCTCACGAGACAGGAGCACTGAAATCCCGATATCTGGGAAGAGCAGCTGATTCCATGAACAGTCCCCTTTTTAAACCCATCTCCAAAACAGACAAACACTCCAGATGACCAAGCCACCTCTTCCTGCAGGAGGGGACCCACCAGATCCTGTTCTGGAGCCTTCCATTGGGAATGTGGCTGCAGAACCCAAATTTATGGCATTTTTCAGTTCTCTGGTATTTGGCCTTTTATCTCTGTTCTACATAACCCCATTGCCTGGAGTGGGACCAGCTGCAGCAAAGAATTGGTTTGGATTCACTCATGGAGACGGATCCATACAGGAGAAAGTTACAGGAGAACATCTGTCAGACACTGGAACTGATGAACTTCATTCTGCCCTTGCTCTCAGAGAGCCTCTCCTATCCTTTCTTGGGGGGGGAAATCTTCAAAAATCTTCATAATTTTAAAATCTTTTTGCTGTTGAGATAATTGAGCTGTTTAAGGAGATATCTAAGGCCAGGTTGGATGGGGCTTGGAGCATCCTGGTCAAGTGGAAGGTGTCCCAGCCCATGGAAAAGGGATGGAATAAGATGACCTTTGAGGTCCCTTCCAACCCAAAATATCCTGAGATTCCATAATTCTATCATAAAGTTTTAAAAACATTTCTCCTTGCTCCATAACAAATCCAAGACTTCCTGTCCGAGTGCATTTTTTTCCCTTTTCATCACAAGGGCTTTAAAATCCTCTTTTCTCAATCTGGATGTTAAATTTGGCCTTCAGTGGGGATTAATTTTTATGACATTTTATTGGAAGAAGAAAAACAGAAGGGAAGGAAACAGGAGGAGGGAATCAAGTAGTCCAAATTAAATAGAATTAAAATGAAAACAAGCCTGCTGAAAATGTAACACCCACGAAATAATGCATCCATGAACTAGTGTGGATAAACAGTCCACTGCAGCAACTGGGAAATAATCCAATTATTGCCCAGCCATCCACTTCGAGGGTGAAGGTTTTAATGGCGATGCCCACACCTGCAGGGATGCATGGAATTGTGGTGGGAGACAGTGACTGCCTGGTTAATTCTATACAATAATCTGCTCAAATAAATTATGCTCTGTTGCCTAATTAATCAGATCCCCTGCAATTAACGTCAAGGAGCCAATGACCTCATGCAGACAGGATTAAGAGCTCTGCAAGGCTCCGTTCAGGGCACAGCCACGGGAACAAGTCCCCGCAAGGCAGGGCCGGGTGCGGTGCCAGAGATGCTCCTTCATGCAGGAATTGCAAAACCCCAGATCCTACAGGGACTCCTTGGAAGCAAACAGGACACAGCACGGGAATGGGGGGGAGAGGGAATGTTCCCTCGAGCCCTGGATCCAGGGAGAACCAAGGGGCTTCTTGGCACATGGCACAGGGGAAGCTCCAGATAAACATGCTGCTTCCCAAAAACTGGATTGTAGAAACACAGAATGGTTTGGGCTGGAAGGGACCTTCAAGACCATTTGGCCCACCCCTCTGCCAGGGGCAGGGACACCTTTCCCTAGTCCAGGTTGTTCCAAGCCTCATCCAACCAGGCCATGAATATTTCCAGAACTGAGGCATCCACTTCCTCTCCAGGCACTCTGTGCCAATGGTGGTAAAAACCACCCTCACTGTAAAAAAACTCAAATTCTGCTGCTGTTTAGTCCCCTCCTGGCCTGGCCTCCCCTGCCTGTGTGAGCTCAGCAGCAGCAATTGTCTCCTCTGGAAGTGAGGACACAGGGAGCAGCTCCCACAACCATGGCACTCACCGAAACCACCGGCATGAGGGGAAAACAACACCCCAGCCCTTCTGGGACAGATCCTTCCAGAAGCAAACCTGTGGCAGCCTGACCCACCTGCCAGCTACGCCATCTCCTCGCCCTTGGAATGTGCTCCGGGATATGTGGGCAGCTGAGGGAGTCAGAGGAGGCACACGGGATCCCTGATGGCTCCATGGAGTAGTGCCATGGGATCGGCCGTGAGCACCAGGCTGGCTCTGCGCCCCACCATTCCCTGTGCACTGGAACAGCACAACCCTGAGCTACGAGGAATGAGCTGAACCAGAAATGCCAGAATGTGCTGTAGAAACTCCGGGAAAGGAGCTGGGAGGAGTTCAGGAATGTGAGCTTTCCACAAGCCGCTATCTCACAGCCGGTCCCAGCACCGTGCACATCCCCGGCCGCCTCTAGGCCCAGCTTTGGGGCCGCCAAACTCAGCTCCACTTGCTGCTGCAAGCACCAGACG
This sequence comes from Callaeas wilsoni, assembly GCA_013398955.1. Classification (NCBI taxonomy): domain Eukaryota; kingdom Metazoa; phylum Chordata; class Aves; order Passeriformes; family Callaeidae; genus Callaeas; species Callaeas wilsoni. The sequence goes on from VWPU01006569.1 coordinate 28,783, forward strand.
GTTCCTAATCAGAACAACATTCCCCACTCCCCCTCCACATGGCAACAGGTCCGTTTTCCATCCAAACACCCCATCCCCGAGCCCCCACGGCCTGGCCAGTGAGCGCAAGCAGCTGGCACAGCACAAGCAAGTGGATCGTGAAGCCGAGCGCAGGAATTCCATTATCTTCCCAGCAAACAAACCTCAACTATGGCATTCCTGGATCCCTGGCTGCGGGTGGGAGCCACGGCAGCCCCAGAGCAGAGGCAGAGGTGTGAGTTTGTGCAAGCCAAGCCTTTCTGAGCCGGGCTTTGAAGTGCAGAGCCCGACGCACGTCTTCAAACAGCGCCCGAGGCTGCACAGCAGCATCGGCTCAGCGGCTCCCGCCATGCGCCGCAGCCCATCCAGATGTTTCCAGCCAGGCAGCCAGGCCAGCTGCTGCACAGCTGCCTCGTGTCGGGCTGGGGCAGCTCTTGGGAGGGAGCAGAGCCGGGGAAGTGCTCGCTCAACATTCCCTATGACATGTTCTGACTTTGTGAGGCTGAAAGGAAAAGGTTTTGTGCTGAGTTGTTTGTTGAGAGGAGTTTAAGTAAGGAAAGCAGTAAAGGATTTAATATTTCAGCTCCTGGATGCTGCTCGTGCCTCTGCAGCAGCTGCTCCTGCATCGTACGGACAAACTGAGGCACTGGGAAGTTAAAAAAAAACAGAAGGCTGAAAAAACTGGAAGATTAAAAACAAAAAGGAGCGAGGAAAAGAATTCATGCACAGTTCTGTCCATACCCAGTGGCTAAAATGAGGCCCAACTGGTTTGGACTATTTGAACCTGGCCAGCAGCTTTTGGCCCTGGAAAAGAAACAATTCCAGCAGCAGAGGGTGGGGAATTCAAGACCATAGGATCCCAGATTGGTTTCGGCTGGAGGGAGGCTTAAAGCTCATCGTGTTCTACCCCTTGCCATGGGGACACCAGACCAGGTTGCTCCAAGCCCCATCCAACCTGGCCTTGGACACTTCCAGGGATCCAGGGGCAGCCACAGCTTCTTTGGGCAACCTGTGCCAGGGCCTCACCACCCTCACAGCCAGAAATTCCTTCCCAATATCCCACCTAACCCTGCCCTCTGGCAGTGGGAAGCCATTCCTTGTCCTGGCACTCCAGGTCCTGCTCCAAAGTCCCTCTCTGGTGTCCCACAAAACTCCAACACACACCTTAGGGTGACATGTGAGACGGAGGGGGTCTCATCCGGGCACTCCACACGCTCACCAGTAACAGGAAATGCTGCTGTGGTGAAGGAAAATTAGGAAAACAACCCCCTCCTGCAGCCAGGGATTATTTTCCTACTTCTCTGTGCGAGACAAGCAGTGACATCGCTCGGGGCTCAGCATAAGAAAAAAAAAAAAAATACTGTTTACAGAGAGAATTTTGCAACTTTTCCAAAAGTCATCCTGGGTCATATTTTGCCCATGATGGGGACACAAAACCTGAGGGAAACTCCAAAGGCTGTGGAGCCCCGGGGTGCTCCCTGCGGCTCCCGCCTGGACACGGAGAGGCAGCACCACGTGCTGGAGAAGGACCCACAAACCTTCTCAAGGCTTGAAACTGAAGAAGGATGGAAAATATTTAACTTTTGCCAGGAAAAAGTATCAAATATATCCTCCTAGGATTTTTCAGACAGCTTGGTTTGGGTTTGTTTGTTGTATTATTTTGGGGGTTTTTTCCTAAAGTTGAAACTGGTTTCCTAAATCATCCTGGACAGACAAACAACCAGGGACATCACACAATTCAATACCCAAACAAAGATGTGTCCACTGGTCAGCTTTTGCTACAAATTGAGTGGATTAAACCCTTTATTTTTCAATAACGACCAGCCATGCTGCCTGCAGAGCCCCGGAAGGTCAAGAGCAGGATCTGGCTAAAATCCCATTCCTGAGGACCAACAACACCAGGGACCAGCTGGAACCACCAGTGTGGGATTCCCCTGGGGTGATCAAGTCATGATATTTTATTCCCCTGACCCCTGGGATCAGCCAAGCTGGGAAGGGCTCCCACAAAACAGCTCCAAATGAGAGGGATATTTTACCATAACCTTACATAAACAAAAGCAGAGGAGAGAGAGGAGATGCTGCTGGGAACTACAAAGGGGAACTGTAAACACAACGGCAGATAAAGCAGATGGATGTTTAAAACAACCATTTGCACTGGAGAAAACACATGGGATCCGTCCCCAAGCCCGCAGGGAATGAATTTACTGCAGCCAGAAACCACGTGCTGCAGTCAAATTTCCATTTATAACCATTACCTGCTAAGCCTGAAAAACCCACAAATAAAATCCAGGGCAGCAGAAATTTGTAACATTGCAACAGGAAAAATCAAATGACTGAGGAGCCCATGTGGAGAGAAGGATACTGGGAATGCTGCTGCAGAGAGCTCAGGGCGCCCAAGGGCAGAAATGCATCTGGTGGTTTTAATTCCCAGAGAGCTCGGACATCCAGCACCCAAAGGAGAGGGAAATGCTTGGTCTGGATCACATCAGCCTCAGTTCTGACTCTCCTTTTGTTTCTCCAGCAGAGAAAACAATTTGATTTTTATTATTAGCCTGGAGAGGTGCAGGGCAGAGGTGGGAAGTGAGTAAGCAGAGCAGGAACCAGCCTTTGGTGAGAGATCTTCTGGAAGTAGCAAAGCACAGAAACTACCAATAAAACAGCCTTATAAAGTGGATTATTTGGGAATGACACCGCCATTTAATGATGGTATTCTGGTAGCAGCTCCCACTCCCCTGGCAGCACCTTCACCTACAGCTTGTGGCTGAATTTTTAAATTTAATTAATTAAACCACGGCCAGGGAGGCAGGAGGAGAACGTATTGCTTTGGACCAGAGTCAAATAACAGATGCACACACTGGACTAACTGAGAAACGCTTGGCACTACTGGAATATGCCAGACTCCCAAAAAAGCCCATTCCCCACTTCTCTTTGCTCTGCCTACACATGGCAGCTCCTCACACAGGGCTGGGATTAAAGGGGGAACATTTCGCCAGTGCTGGGAAGGGATCCTGAGGTACATGTGTGATCCTAAAGAAATTCAGGGAATTAATGAGCAGCCTCCCCTCATTCCCAGATGCTCCCATATATCACCGGGCACGGACAGCACAAAGTCAGACAACTTTATGCAGCAAGGTCACCTTTCAAAAGGAGAAGCCACCCAAGGCCTCTTTCAACTTCTGGAATCGAAGGAAAAAAAAGAAAAGGAGAAAAAACATCTGAAAGGGATGAAACCCCAGAAGCACAAGGTCCACCTCACTGCTAAAAAATCCAAAATCCACCTCACTGCTAAAAAAACAACTCCCTGTGGCCTGAGCGTGCAGAGCCCCCTGCACCTCCTGAACCTGCTTCCTTGGGGGATGCCAAAAGAACTGTCAGTTTGGCATTCCCAGAGGAGAGGAGGGATTTCTGAACCAGCTGTCTGTGTGCAGACACAGCTCCAGCAGCAAGTCCCAACACCTTCCCCTCCGGCCCTGCTTTCTGGCCTCACCCACAGCCGTCAGGGGCTCTTTGTCAGGCCCCGAGTGTTGACAAATCCTGCTCTGCACAACTCCCCACAACGGGAAGCAACAAAAGGCTGGGCTGTTCCTTTGGATTAGCTGCTCTCATCCCTCTAGCCAGGAGCTGTGCCTGTTCCGTGTATTCGTCAGGGCAATTCCTTAGCCAGGCATTAGGCAGAAAACCCAGGGAAAAGCAGCAGCAGCCACAACAAACAGCGGTTGCTTGTCGCGACCCCGCGCTCCAGGAGAGGCACGAGGAGACCAAAAGTGGTCTTCACTTCAAGTACGGCCTCAAGCTGTGCCAGAGGAGGTGCAGGTTGGACAGCAGGAGGAATTTCTGCGTGGAAAGGGTGGGCAGGCATTGGAAGGGGCTGCCCAAGGAGGTTTGGAGTGCCCATCCCTGGAGGTGTCCAAGGAATGCCTGGACGTGGCACTCAGTGCTCCGGGCTGGTGACAAGGTGGTGCCACCTTGGATTGGATGATCTCAGAGGGCTTTTCCAACCTCACTGTGACTTTGGGGAGTGAAAAAGCAGCACTTCCTGCAAGCAGAACACTCCAGGCAGGAAATGTGTGAGCAGGCAGCAGTGGAAGCTGCTCCTCCACCTTCTTCCTTGTTTAGCACCTCCAGCATCTCTCCTGAACCCTCAGCTCTGCTGCAGCTAAAGCTTCATCCATGTTCCAGAGTCTCCTCTTGACACCAAAGCCAGCTCATACCTTTTAGCAGCAGTTATTTACATTTCACATGGTACCAGAGTCTTTCCATGGACAGTCAGGCCAGTCAGCTCTTCCCATCACAACCAGACCAGGAAAACTCTGATCCAGGGAAAGGGAAAATGTACTGGAACAACCTGGGTCACAAACTCTCAAAGCCCAGAGCACAAGATCATGTCCCCAGGAGGGCTATGGAGAATCCCAGACTGGTTTGGGTTAGGAGGGAAATTAAAGTTCATCCAGTTCCACCCCCTGCAGGGGCAGGGACACCTTCCACCATCCCAGGTTGCTCCAAGCCTCATCCAGCCTGGCCTTGGACACTTCCAGGGATGGGGCAGCCACAGCTTCTGTGGCTCTGTGTCCATGGAGATGTCGATGGCCATGGCACCTCCCCTGCAGAGGCAGCTCCCAGCTCATGGGCTAAGGATGGGCAGTGCCACTACCCCAAAAACCCAATACATATATACAATATATAAATATCAACACTTCCAAAAAACCGGTACAAACCCAGTATAAAACCAGTTTCCCCCCCCTGCAAGGCTCCACTTTCCCATCAGCAACACTCACAACCCCCCAACACAAACACAACCAGATCTGAGGCCATCACTCAAGCCTGGCTGATGAATAATGTTGGGAATAATCCCTTTAATAGCAGCTCTGCTCCCCATTTCCCTCCTGCCCCTGCCCAGACACGCTCCCAGGCTGAGCTGCTCCCCCGGGCTCTGACGTGGAGACACAGAATCCCACACTCACAGGATGGTTTGGGGTGAAAGGGACCCTTTTGAGTTCACCTTTGTCATGGGGCGCATCACCTGACCAGGGACAGCAAGCCAAAAATTCAGTCTCCATTGCCTTAGCCAAAAAAAAAAAATCTCACTCCACACCCCCCCAACTCCGACAACATCGTTCCCAATGTGTCACTTCCAAAGAAAAAGAGAAGCCAGAGGAACTGACAGCAAATACAGGGAGAATCTGTTCCTAAAAAACACTGCTAAAACAACCAAATTTCAGATTCAAGTCCTGTGTCTCCAACATGTAACAGCAGCTTATCATGTTACCAAAACCCTCTAATTTGAAGTGAAAAAACCCTAAACCACACAATTATCAAACTCCAGGCATTAAATTCTACGTCTTCCCTAATTTCACAACTTTCCCTTTGTTAATCACTGATTAACACTGCAAACCCCAGCAGAGGGCCCTACCTGGCCCTTTACACTACAAAGCAACCAAGAAGAAAAGGGGAAAAAAAGCTTTATTCCTGCTTCAAAATCTCCAGTTTGGGGATGATGAATCCCTCCTAAACCAGCTAAGTGTGCTGTTAGCAGGTGCTGGCACAGCAAGATGTTCCTTCTTCCCAGTTTACCCCAAACAACTCGTGCTAAATTAATTCTTATTTTTTGTAGAGCCAATGCTCAGAACCTGCAGCACCCTGCAGGTGAAGGACTGGATTTCTCCTGGCAAACCAACCCGAATAATCAAATAGAGAATAAAAATAGACCTAAACAAGACATGAATCTCATGGATCCTTGAACTTTTAGAGGTTTAGTTGGGAAAGAGCAACACACAACCAGTGGGGCAATAGGAGCTGGAGGTAAAAATAAAAATGTGTAAAAAGAGAGAATAAACCAACATGGAGAACTCCCTGCTGCAGCAACAGAAATTAATTAATCTTAGTTTGTGCATGACCTGGCCAAGAAAATATGACTTCCAGCACTGTTCCTCGAGGTGCTGGTGCATGCCAGCTTTATATCTTTTAAAAACTTGCTTTTAGTTCACTTACATCAGTTTTTCCCTGTCCTCTACACAGGCAGGTCCTTGGTGGCAGTTTTCACTCTGATCCAGGAGGGAAAGCCACTGTAAGGTTATCAAACTGCCCAGGAGCTGGCACAGACCTGAAGCTTTCAATCTGTTCCATCACTACCCCAATTTTCATACCACAAACCTTTGGGACAGACCTTTTTTGACCTTTTTAAGCTTCAAAACCCAGCCTGTTGGGGAATATCCTCTACAGCAACATCGCACTGAGGAAATTTTGGACAAACCCCTTGAGACGCAGAGCACTGAACCTGTGGATGAGCCTCCAAACCCCAACTCTGCACCTCAAATATCCAGGGAGAGGCACAGACGTGCTAAACTGTCCCAGTTTATTTTCTGACTACCAGAATTCCTGCTGGATCAGCTCCCAAGAACCCACAGGCCGTAAATCCCGGCAGCCCCGACCCCAGGGAACATGTGCTGCCCCCCACTAATGTCTCCAGCAGCTCAACCCCAACTCCTGCACCACTCCAAGCCTCGGTCCCAGACGCTACAAATTAGTTCTGACTATACAAATCCCAGCCATAACACTAAACCCAGAATTCCAAACAATAGAAGGGAATCTAAACCTCACCCAGAGACCATTTGCTCACAATATATTTTTTTTATAAGGTTTGCCACATAAATCAGAGCAGAAGTGGCCTGGGTTTGATGACTTCATTTGGGGGTGGACATGGTGATGCCTCTTTTAGCGCCATAAAAGACTTTTCCAGAGGCACCTTGCGTACTCTGCAGCAAGAGGGGATGTACAGACACAGCAGGCCCTGGAAAATGCCTCCAGCCCCTCAGGAATGGCCAGGACAGAGCACAATTCCCAACCTCTTCACCCCCAGATCAGCCTCAGGCTGATTTTCCAAACTATCATGGAATAATCCTGGAATGGGTTGGGTTGGAAGGGACCTTAAAGCTCATCTTGTTCCACTCCTTCCACACCTCTCACTATCCCAGGTTGCTCCAAAACCTTGTCCAACCTACCCTTGGACAATTCCAGGGAACCCTCCCATCAATCTGCCTCCATCCCAACCCCTCACTGCCTCCAAAATAGTTGCCAGAGCATGGAAAAATGGAACAGATGGACAGCGAAGCCACCATCCTGTCTGTACGTGTGCTGCTGGCAGCGGCTGACAGGGGATTTCGGGACACCTCTCCCACCCAAAACAGTTGAGTTTCCCTTCAGCAGCCTTGTCCAAGTGAAATCCCGGCTTTCTCCCGAGCTGCTCTGGCAGTTTGGGACGCCTTTTTTTCATTAAATCCCTCCTTCCAAGTTGAGAGCTTTTCCTAAATTTAATTTGACTGAATCACTTTCTTGCCAAAGGAAAAAAACAAATCAAAGGTTTATTCTGATGCTATTGAATTCAATGCCTGTAAATTTAATTTCTATCTGTACTTTTGTTTAAACATTTTATGGTGTTAATTACAACAAACCATGCAAATTAGGCTGCCAGTGGAATAAAAGGCCTGTTCTAACAGATAATAAATAGCTCTCAACCATAAGCTCATTAAGATGCTGTTCAAGTGCGTGCTCTGACTCTCAGGTTGAGATCAAAATCTGCATCCTAAAAACAGGAGGATCTTTGAGGCAGCACAAGCTGCTGGCACGGAATGTTGCATTCTTTCCAAAGGAAGATCCTGGAGCAAGAGGATGGTCTGAAATCCAAACCCTCAGTGTCTGGTTTTGGGCTCCAGCAGAGCTATTTTAAACAGGTACCACGAATCCTACACATTTATCCCGCTTATCCATGAGCATTTAAATACCAAGCTTGGTGCAAATAAATTACTTCTTTGGTTGTATTACTGATATCCTCCAAGCCCTGTTGTCCTGATCCTCTTCCTTTAATCCATAGGGAAAACCAGCTGAAGTGTCAGACACATTCCTTGCAGTCCCTGCAGGAGAAGCTCAGCACCTTTCTGGTGTTCCACAAGGTCCCACTTTGACCACCCCAAAGAAGGCTGGAGCCCAACACAGACCAAGGAGAGGCAGGAGAGATGGAAAGACCCGAAATGGTTCTGTCTTTAAAAAACCTGGGAGAGATTCCATGGACACGGAGTGAAGTTCTCCCTGCCGGCTGCAGGTCAGCCTCAGGATATGCAGGATTTTGAGGACATCTGGTTGATCCTCTCCTTCTGATCCAAGAGCCTGGGAGAGAGGAAGGTTTCCTGCCAACACACTTGTGGGCCTGATACGCTGCTGACACGGAGCCAGAGAGGACTTACCACTTCCAACTGGGAGCAGGTGATCCGCTGACAGGAATTCCAGCAGCCGAGGCAGCCAAGGCTTCACGGGATCCTGGTCTATCCCAGGGAAAAAAAGCCCGGCAGCTATGGCACACGGACACCTGCACATCCCACAGGGATGTGGGAATGTCCTCCCACCCAGCGAGCAGCCCAAGGGGCAGCTCCGAGCCCTCGCCTTGCAGGGGGGCAGCTGCAACCACAACCGGGGAGGGATGGGGAGATCTGGAAAGGAATGGAAGTATGGACAGTGAGTACAAGGGCAAGCTTTTCCTCACAGGGAATGTGAGCAACTCGGTCTGTGCTCTGGACCTCACCATCCTTAACTGGGACCCACCTGCAAAGTGGCCAAGCACCAAGATCCTGCCAGTGCTCCTTCCCTCCTGCCTTTCGGAAGGACACCAGGCCCAATGCCAGATGCAACTGTCCCCCTGATCCTCATGGGATGCAGTCTCAGCCTGAGGAACGTCCCTTTCCTCTGGGCTCATCCAGACACGAGGATGTAGAACGTCTCCGTACTGACAGCTCCCAACATTAACATCCCCATCCCACTTTCTGCTGGAGGCCGGGTCTGGAGCTCAGCTCAGCAATGACAAACAGCTTTGCTGCTCAGAGTTTGCTCCTACAAGGAGTTATTCCCCCTCACTAACTGGGAAATGAAGCAGTTAAAAACACCAATCATGAATCCAAGTAGTTTATCCTTAACACCGCTCCTGGCTGTTCTATGGATTCGAGCCATGTCCTACCTAAGGAAAAGGATGGATTTACCATGGAGAGGAGACCACCACATGCAGCCCCTTCAGGCACCACCTCCCTGCTTTCCTCAGCAAAGATGAGGAATCTTGGGCAGAGCACCTCCAGCCACAGATGTTCCAACCACACATCTGGCGCATCAATGGCTTTCCTCGACCCCTCTGCATAGACAGTGACCCCTTGATCTCCTGATTTAATATGGATTTCACAACAAAGCACAGGCAGGTGTTTCCCTTCACAGTTGGGCTTTTGGCTCTGTTTGAAAGGCCAGAAGAGCTCAGAGAGCTTTAGGCAGAGCTCTGGCTGGATGTGGTGGCTCAGGGCCGTGCTCAGGAGATCCAGTTGGAAAACGTTGGCTCAATCAACTCTGTCACTTTGGCCACAGAGGCTCCTCAGTACCAACATCTTCCCATTTATGAATGGGGTGAAATTCCCCAAACCAACCATCTCCTGCTGCGGTTCAGGGCTTCTCCTGTGTCCAGAGGAGAGAACAGAGCTGGGAAAGAGTCTGGAGCACCAGGAGGGGCTGAGGGAGCTGGGAAAGGGGCTCAGCCTGGAGGAAAGGAGGCTCAGGGGGGACCTTCTGGCTCTGCACAACTCCCTGACAGGAGGGGGCAGTCAGGGGGGATCGGGCTCTGCTCCCAGGGAACAAGGGAGACGATGAGAGGAAACGGCTTCAAGCTGTGCCACTGGAGGTTTAGCTGGATATTAGGGAAAATTTCTCATGGAAAGGTTGTCCAACCTTGGCACAAGGGCAGAGTCTCCATCCCTGGAGGGGTTTAAAAGCCATGGGGATGTGGCACTTGGGGATGTGGGCTAGTGGTGACCTTGGCAGTGCTGGAGAAGGGTTGGACTCGATTCCAGAGGGCTTCTCCAACCTGAATGATCCTGTGACTGTCTGAAACAGAAAATGAGGCCAAATCCAAGGAAAAAGGGGTCTTTGAAGATGAGGTGGGTGCACGGGGCAGCACTGGGACCTTCTGGGACCACTCAAATGTCTGGAGAAGGTTGGGTCAGATCAAGACAAGGGTGCGTGAAGGGGAGAGATGCCTCCAGCTCACATTCTGCAAACATAAGCCTCATTTATCCTTCCTGGAAGAGTGTGGGCAGCCCGAGAGAGGTCTGGTAGGTTGGAGCTATAAAAGAGAATGGCAAAACATAGCCGAGAAGGAATTTTCCATTCAGCATTAATTAGTTTCCATTAACACCCAATTCCATGGCTCACTTTTAGAAGAAAAGCTCTTTTGTTCCAATTCCAGGGGCTGAAAAGGGCAATGAAGGGCTGAAAATGCTCCTCCTAGAGAAAGAAGAAATACCAGGGTTCATACTCTTGATATTCCTGGGGTTTGAAGACGTAGGGAAGTCACTTAAATGCAGAGCTTGGTCTCCTGCTGCCAAGTAATTTTGCCATCAATATAGGAAATTCCAGGGAAAAGCAGTATTTGCATGAGCATCTTCAGTACTAAACTCTCCCATACTTTAGGATAATTATTTGCCAAGAATCCTGGAATGGTTTGGGTTGGAAGGTACCTTAAAGCCCATCCAGTTCCACCCCTTGTCATGGGCAGGGACACCTTCCACCAGACCAGGTTGCTCCAAGCCCTGTCCAACCTGGCCTGAAACACTTCCACAGATGCAAAAGGAACGTTCCATACTTGGAACAAGGAAGGAAATCCAGTAGGATCAGACTGATAACAAAATAAACAGAAAGGTGACTGCTCATCTTCCCTAAAGACTGACACTCCAAAAAGTGAAATGAAACAAATGCTGAGGGTTTCCTCCCCTCATTCCAAACCCTTCCATACTGGATTTGAGAGTTTTTCAGGGATTTCCAGCTACGAGCAGTACACGGGATGGGAATCTCCATTTCCAACCGAAGTGGCAGCAGCCAAGTCCAGGCAGGAATAAAGAGGAGCAGGGAATGCTCATCCCATTTCCCAGGCATCTTCCCCAGGACAATGCAGCAACACAGAGCTCAGAGCCCCTCAGGTGCCCTCCAAGAGCCTGAAGATAACACAGGGCTGGAAGAGGCAAATCCTCAACCCCTGGGTGCCCCCCATCCCTCCTTGGGGCTGCGGATGCCCCACTGGGAATGCGGCTCAGGAAGGACAGGGACACACAAGGAAAGTTTCCACATCTGCTCCCACAGCCCAGGCACATCCAGCAGCTCCCACTCCCTCCAAATCCCGGCATCGGGGGCACCCCAATCCCTGGGCACCCCTGGAAAGCCACCAGGCACCACATTCCCTGCTCTGCTCCCTCTAGCTTGGCAGGTCCCACATATCCACGCTCTTCTACACAGCCCAAAATCTGCTTTGTTAGGGGTTTTGGGTTGGGGGTTTTTTTTTGGTTTTGGGGTTTTTTTTAATACTATGTTTAAAGTTGTATATTGTTCCAAAGTCTCCTTGTTTCATGTCATTGTTTGTTACTGTGTTTGAAAGTTGGCACATATTTGTTCAATTAAAGATTTATTTGCACTATTTGTTGAATAAAGATTATTCTTGCTAAAAGCTAAATAAAGTTTCATAAAAACTCACACGTCCCATAAACAAAATACAATGTCCTTTCCAAAAAAGCGTTGCACAAAACATTTCAAAATCACTCAATTCATTAGACAATAAATCCACACACAAATAACCAGGCCTTGCCAGAATACATCATAAAATCTCATTACAACACTTTCAGGCCAGGGCTTCAAAGCGGGAACACAAAGGCTCCACCAACCCCTCAGCCTTGAAAAATCGCCGGCGGCGTGGCCGGAGCGAGTCCCTGGCACCTCCTGAAAGCTTTGGCACCTCCAGCAGCACCCATGGGTGCCAAATCCCTGCCTCCCGGCCGCTCCGGGTGGCTCCCAGCCAGCGGAGCCCCTGCCCCATCTCATGGCCATTGTGGTCGGAATGGGGATCCCGGGCATCACACCCCAGCTCTCCCAAACCACGGGAGCAGATGGAGAGCAGGGCTTCCCAAATCAGCACCACACGAGCCCCTCTCAGCACTAAAGCTACAGGAGGAGCTTCCAAACCCCTGGATCCACCCAGATCCGTCAGCGACCAGGTTGGGGATGGTGACAGTTGCGAGGTGAGAAATAAATCCTTGAAGTTTGAGCTGAGGTTTGAGGCAGAAAGTGCTGTTACAATGCACTTAGGGAAAGCCAGCCATGGAAAAGTATCCCCGGACTCAGAATCGCTTCCAAAGGAAAATGGCAGCCCCAATGGTTTGGTTGGACCCGGCCAAGTGCCAGCATTGACCATGCCAAAGGTACCAGTGGCACCAGCCTTTGTCACCCCGAGGGCACCTCAGCCTGGCACAGAAAAGGACAGCGGCACTGCCACCTGCCCATCACCAAAATCGGCATCATGGAACATCCTGAGCTGGAAGGGACCTCCGCGGATCATCAGTGCAGCTCCCGGCCCTGCAGAGACACCCCAACAATCCCAACCTGTGCCTGGGAGAATTGTCCGAGCACTCCTGGAGCTCTGGAAGCCTTGAGGCTGTGGCCATTCCCTGAGGAGCCTGTTCAGTGCCCGACACTCTCTGCAGGAAGAACCTTTTTCCTAAAATCCAGCCTAAACCAGTTTCAAGTAAACATTCTCTGCCCCCAAAACAAAGCTGAGCCATCACACATGATCCCTGTCCCTGAGCAATCCCAGTCCCAGCGCACGGGACCACCTGGCTGTGAAAAATTGGCATTTTCATTTACAACTCCACAACACCTCGATTCTTCCCCTGACTGGAATCTGGAAATTGGAGAGGTTTTGGGGTTTGTTTCCCTGGGTTTAAGTGCCGAGGGCTCCCAGACAGCAATGCCCATGCACTGGCTGTGCTCCCTCCAGCACAAATCCCAAACTTTATGGATCCACTTACCCACTCCCCTCTGAGCAACAGCTGTCCATGTGGCTTTGGTTAGGTGGGAGCAGCTACTCCACAGCAGCGCTGGAAGAAGCCTCCTGCGCCCAGGAGCCCTTGGCAAGTCCCAAAGGAAAGGGATGAGGGAGCATGAAAGGTGATGGCAGTGCCCCAGCCTGGCCTGGCTGGGTGTGACAGAGCATCCGGGCTCTGCTGAGCACGGGAAACTCTGGAATAACGCTAGGAAGAACCTGCTGAGAGAGGGCTGTGGAATGGCTTTCCAAGAAAAATGGAAGCGGAGCTGGCTCTGCTGCCTGAACAGTGAAGGGGAAATTAAGGAAAGGAGCAGAAAAGGGGGGTGGAATGAGATGATCATTAAGGCCCCTTTTGACCCAAACCATTCCGTGGTTCCACGGTAACAGAGACCACAGCACGGATGCCCCATCTCCTGAAAATACAGGACACATTTTCCACCTGGAAAAGCTCCTTGACTTCATTAAAATCAGCTGCTAAAGCTCACGCCACAGGAGGAAGGACGGGGACAAAGGCAGCCGAAGGACAAAGACCCTTGAAAGGAGTCTTGGTGAGAAGATCCGAGGTACACAAAGGTTCACAGGGTTAAAATTCTGCTTTTTCCTGCCTTTTCAAGCACACAACCACTTGCTTTAGTTGCTAGAGAAGCCTCTCTCCCAGTTCTTGGGGAATATATTGTCTCAGCAGGCAGAGGGGGATGAACTCATCGTGGTTTCCCAATCCTGACCAAGGGTTCTGCGAGCTACTGGCAATACATATAATAAGTTATTATGCAAATAAAAACTGGACCCGGCCAAGGGAAATATGCTGGCTCTTCAAGTCCCATCTGCATCCCAGCAAGGATCTCAATGAACTTTAAAATCCTTATTGTCACCACAATGGGCAATATTATATTCTAGTTTGGATCTGTTCCTTCGGAGTATTAGCTCTCATTTGGAGATATTTTTAGATTTTCCTATCCCACTCCTCATTATGAAACACTGAGCTGCAGATTGATTTATTTCTTAAAAGCAAGTTGCTGTTTTCCCAATAACAGATTTAACAAATTTGTTCCACCTGTTCAGCTATGCTTCCAATGTCTTTTTTGTGGTTTCATTGAAGTTTTTTTTAATCCAAACCTCAAAGCCTCTAAACTCAGCATTAAAAGACAAGCTCAGCATCATCACTACCACTCACAATTCAAATGCTGCTCCAAATTACTGCAAGCTTTCATTTGTAAGTTGATACAGACACCAAGATTATGGAGCTTAATGGCTGTGGGCACAAACACACGCTCTTCCAAGGGCATTCTCCTACTGGAAATCCTGCCTTGATGGAGCAGGGACTTGCTGCCTCATCCCCTCCATCCTCCTCCCTCACCCCAGCTGACCCCAGCCCCCAACGGCAAACAGAGCTACTGAAACAGAAATTAAATCATCCTATATATTAAATAATCCTATATTCACCAGAGCCCCTCCAGCCCAGTGCTTTCCATCATTTTATGGAAGAAGCTGTGGTTGCCCCAGCCCTGGAAGGGTCCAAGGCCAGACTGGAAGAACTCAGGACAGTGGAAGGAACTGTGCCTGCCCACGAGAAGGGGATGGTCCCATCTTGACCCACCCCACTGCTTCTAAGAACAGTTCACTTGCTTGAACAACCTCTTTCTGTGCAGCCTTAATTCAAAACTGACCACATGAAAAGTCACAAAAAAATAATTTTCAGCTTTCCCAAACCATTCCTCGGCAAATATTTTAGGAGCAACATTTCAGGGCAGCAATTTCCTGGTGGGTGATGGGAGTGCACAGGTGTGCACAAGAGCCAGCCAAAAATTCTGCTTCATTTATGTGCAAATGGTTCTGTTATGGAGATTTCAGAGGGAATGAAGAAAACAAGGATCCTGTAGGGAATAACCCAAGTTCTTCCAATCTGAGCATGTCAGCACTGTGCAATGATAGCAGAAGTCTGAGAATAATCATGGAATCGCTGAAGTTGGAAAAGTCCCCTGAGATCAAGTCCAACCGTTCCCCAGCACTGCCAAAGCCACCACTGACCATGTCCCCAGGTGCCACATCCAGCTACGGGGACGGGCACTCCGTCACTCCTGTGCCAGGGCTGCACAGCCCTTTCCATGCAAGGTGTCCCTTGAAGCCTCTCAACCAACAAAGCCCAACCCTGCTGATCTCCTGCAGATGCAGCCATCGGCACCTCCTGAGCGGCCTGACAGGCTCCCCTTCCCCACGGACAACAACCCTGGCGGATCTGGGCAGAAAAAGCCACGAGAGGCCCAAACTCAGCCCAGTGCAACGAGCAATTCCTGATCTCCGAAACGAGTGGCACAATTCACTGGATGTACAGATAAATCGAGCGACTCCTCGTCGTCCTGCAGCTCCAGCTGCCACACACATCTCCACTGGCTCCCAGCCAACAGAGCTCCCTAAATCACTCACCCTGTGGGGTGAAGCCATGGCTACACCAAGCCCAGCTGAATCAACCAACCTAAAAGCCACCACAACAGAAGCTGCTGGGGACACAGGACCAACAGGGCATCACAGAGAACATGGCCAATCTCTTCCATCTCTAAACCGCCATAAATTTTCCCCGCAGAGGTTCAAGATCTTCAAACCCAGAGAAGTGGCCTTAAAAAAAACCCCAAACATCCAAGCAATTGCCCTGGGTTTTGTTCCATCTCAGGCGCCCGTCAGGCTGACACGTCCCGACACGAGAGCCCAGGGGCCAAAAGGGACACGGGGACATCCAGCTCAGCCACGGCTCCTCCTGCTCTCAGACCTCTCCCCGGAGCACAATTCCCTCCACAACCAACCTCCTGATCAGCAGGAACATTTCAGTCGGTTCCCTTTCGGGGTAAGACCAAAAGTAAAGACCAGGGAAGGCGGATTTCTGGAGCAGCAATAATTCCAGCTCTGTTCTGGGGACGTCGGGCATATTTCATGGGAAGATGTCAGCTCCTCACATTTAATGCTGACACTGTCATTTGCCCTTCAGCGAGAAGAAAGGCATGTAAGCAACACAAACCAAACTGAAATTTCCCCATTGCAAAGCATTCCTGCCAGGAATCACAATCCCAGTGTCATGTTTCTTATGCCCTTCCTTCCACAATAGACCTCGAAGGCCACACTTCCAAAGTTTTATTGCTTAGAATTCCACATGCCAGAGTTCTCAGAGCATCCCGGACACCCTCTGGACCAGTTTCAGGCCAGTGCCTTTCTATATCAGAGTGACATCAAAGGGAGCAGCTGGATCAGGACCAACATTACCACTTTATTCCTGTTTTTTTGTGTCAAAGTCCTCCTGTTTCTCACAAATGCAGTTTTGCTTCATTCTCCAAACACACACAACAACCAGGACAGAGGGACTGATGGATGAACACACGGCACAGCAGCCTCACAGAAACATTCCCATACAAGAATACTCCAGACCAATTCCAGCCCCAGGACAAGGGGAAGCCCAGCTGGGGTGGGGGCTGAGATGACTTTTGGGGTCCCAGGAAGGGCCGCCCCTTCCAAAGTCAATTTTTATTGTCCAGCCCAAATGTTTTCCTTTAGCTGTTTCTAACCCACCTCTTCACCAGCCTTTAAGAGCCTCACAGAAGTTAAAAGTTAAAACCCTTCCAATCCCAGTGTTTTTAAAACTCTGATTCAGGCACTATCTCACCACACTTGGCCTCACTCCAATTAACCCCTAAGTGCCAAGGAGTCAAACAAAAAGCAAAAATCATTTGTTATCTCCAAACTGCATCTGCTGACAAACCCTGCAGTGGGGTTTTTGTTGCTATTGTTCTCCAGGTTTGGGCTTTTTGAGCACTTCATGATAAGAAAATTGTTCAGTAAATAAGTCAGGAGCCCTTCCCTGTCAGCCGTCATCGCCTTGGGGTGTGATTGCTGTTCACAGACATCAAAATTTTTGCTATTTGCCAGATTTCAGAGAGCAAACTTGGATCCCCTGGGAGATACCTGGCGCTGCTCGTGTGCACCAGCAGCAGGAATTTTTAACTCCTTCAGTACCTGATCCAGCTTGAAGCCATACGGGATATTCACAGGGATATGACTGAAAGGTAGCTGCCCCAAACACCCCATGAACCCTCATTAGCAGAATTATCATTTATAAATTGGGGTTTCAGCATCTTCAGAGATGGGGAAAAAAGCATTTTGAGTCAGAAGGAGCCAACAGAGGAGCTCATGGTCAGCGAGGTGGGAGGACACCAACCCAGGGGTCCCTTGGGGTCCTCTCCTGAACCCACCTGCACAAAACCGGGCTCAGAAAGCCTTTTTTAAGGAACAAGCTCTTTAACATTCCAGCCAAAATCCCCCTGGTCCAACATTTAGGTACCAGAGGAGAAGAACGTGACTTATTCTCAGCTTCATGTGCCCCTCAGCCCTCACCTCAGGAATGGGATTGCAGAGGGACCCCACAGCCCTCAGGTGAGGTGCTGCTGTCTGGAACGGGACGAGGATGGAGGGAAGGGGACGAAAGCATCACAGAGAATCCCGAATTCCACATCACTTCCAAACAGCCCAGTTATTCCAGAAAGCAAGAGAAAAGCTGCCCGGCAGCGTAGGGAGGAAAGAGTTGACAGCTCTTTGCTGCATCCAGCGTCATTTTCCTTGGCAAATCCAGGCTGTTGTTGGAAACACGCGCCAGACGCCGGGATCGGAGCTGAGCCTGCAGGAGCAGCGCTTGGGATTTAACACTTGAAGACCTCAACGTCCCACAGCTCGTCCTGCAGCTCCATCCCAGCCAGGACACAGACACAGCACATCTGGAATTGTCCAAGGCCGGCAGCCGCCCAGGGGAGTGTGAACGACCTGCCGAGCACCTGCCTTTAAAGTCAAATCCTGCTTTTATTAGGAATGTACTGGCTCCCAGCGTCCCTGGCAGTGGCACAGGGATTCTCCTGCTCCTCTGCAGCTGGTGCTGAGCCCGAAATAAGAACCAGCCCCTGGGGACACGCAGGAGATGCACCGGGCTGAGCCCGGAGCGCTGGATTCCCTACAGGGCATCCAGGGATTACAACGGACAGCATTCCTGCGGGTGCTGAGCACGGAGCCTCTCCCATCTCCTAAGCAAAATCCACCCTGCCAGCAAAACGCTGGGGTTTTCTCTTGGTTTCAGCATCTCACCAGACACAGCAGCCAAGCTCAGCTGAGCCAGGATTAGTGCTGAGCTCCTAAGGCTCAGCTGAAGCCTTCGGTTCAAGGACTTTTCCCGCACACATTCCCTTTCCAGAGAATGAAGCACAGAATGGATTGGGTGAGAAGGGACCTTAAAGGCCATCTCATGCCATGGGCAGGGACACTTTCCACCATCCCAGGTTGCTCCAAGCCTCATCCAACCTGGCCTTGGACACTTCCAGGAATGGAACAGCCACAGAACCTGTGCCAGGGCCTCACCACCCTCGCAGGGAAGAATTCCTTCCCAATATCCAATCTAAATCAACCCTCTTAGTTTAAACCCTTCACCCCTTGTCCTTTCACCATCAAGTCCCGTACAGTCCAGGAATCCATGCGGGAGCCATGTTCTGAGCCAAAAACAGGAGAAAACCCCAAGTTGGCAATAAACACACTGCCCAAAAGAAGATTTAATAATCCTTTAAAACTGACAATTAGCAGCTTTAAACTTTGCCTTCTTGGCCCACTAGGAAAAAACCCTCCTTTTGACCTTAAAAATCTGCCAGAATTTACTCCAACAGCACACAGAGGTAATTCCTGGTGGGCTTCCCTCACCTCTGGATAGAATCTCCCCCCTTCCCAGCAAGAGTTAACACCCCAGACAGACAGAGCAAGCACCAACAAGCCCATCCACAGCCCCAAGGCAGCCAGCTACTCATTGAGTTCATTATCACTCAAAAGATACAAACAGCTGCAGTAGAAAACCCAGCTCTTTTCTTCAGCCTGCTCTCGAAATGCACCTCATCAGCTGCACATCCAGTGATTCCTTGCTTGATCCCGTTTTTCTGCCATAGGTTATGTTTTATGGGAAAACGTGAGAATTCAAGTTTTCCAGGCAGAGTCTTCCTGCAGCCCCAGGAACAGCAGCAATTGCAGCAAAAAATTGAAATAAACCCTTCACTTTTGAGTCTGAACTGTTTCATCCTCTTGGGCTGGCAACAGTTCCAGCTGCCAGCTTTAAATGCCTTATCCTATTTTCCTGTCCCATGGGAAAATTAAAGTGCTGGTTAAGGGTAGCAGTAGCTCAGCAACTTGTTCACAAAGTTGAAGGAAATAATTGCTCCAAAATGATTTCCTGGATTAATTTTACTGAGCCCAGCACGTGGGGAAGACTGGAAGGATCACAAAGGTCTGTTTAGGCCATTAGTGCCTGCCCCACATCCCTGGCCCCACACTTCCCTGGGAAAGCCGGGGAAAGCCGTTGCCTCTTCATGGATCAGGAAATACAAAGAAGAATTCAAAGACTTTGTTATTTTTAGAAAATATAAATATAATTATCAAATAAGAGTGAGATTCAAAGATACGTATTTGATTTTTTTTTCTGGACAGGTCACTCTCATCCTTTCAACTCTTTGGGAAGGAATGCCAGCATTATCCAATTAAAATAAGAAATGGAAAAGGGAGAAGAGAGAACTGGGAAGATTCCCTGAGAAGCTGTGGCTGCCCCATCCCTGGAAGTGTCCAAGGCCAGGCTGGACACTATTCCACTATTCCACGGGCAGGAACTCCTTACCCTATTCCACTTGGATGGTGGAAGGAGTTCCTGCCCATGGCAGGGGATGGAATGGGATGAGCTTTAAGGTCCATTCCCACCCAAACCATGCTGGGATTCTGGGATTAAGGGGTTTGTGCAGCTCCCCAACCCTCCCACCTGCAGATAATTTACAATCACAGAGCCTGTACCTGCTCCCGAGTGGATCTGTCTTCCAGCCCAGCTCGTGGAACACCTTCCCTGTCTCCCCCCTCCGAGTGCTTTGTGCCTTGGAGAGGCTGAAAGCCCAGAGGTGACAGGAATTGCAAAGAGGGATTAAAGGACAAAGGCAGCACTCAGAGACAGCACCCCGCTGGCCTGACATAGGATTTAACCCTGGTGTCACACAGGGACGAGATTTAACCCCTGGGACACCGGCACTGCCCAGGAGGGGAGCCAGGAGGGGTCTGAGCTCCCAAGCGCCATGCCAGAGGCAGCTCTGGCAGGAGGCGACTCTTCCCCAGTCCTTTCCTCCTCCTCCTCCTCCCTCCCGGGAGCATCCAGCAGCTCCCAGCCATTGTGGCCATGTCCTGCCACACCACGCAGTGACCAGAGCCCCGGGCAGCACAAACAACCCCTTGTCCCGTCCACCACAGCAAAGCCACATCCCACAACAGTCACTGCCACCAAGCCACCGAGCCAGCAGCTCCCACCACGGCAAAACCATGGCAAAACCACAGCACATGGACCGTCCCCATGGACATAAACCCGCACACGATGGACAGGGACCCTCACACCATGGAACACAGACCATGCCCACACCACACAAACCCTCTCCATGGACACGGACCCTCACACCAAGGGCACAAACCCTCACCACACGATGCCACCTCGCGTCGCGCAACGCCCGCGGCTGCAAAGCCACACAACTCAACCCCACCCAACGCAGTGAACATCAATCCTGATGGGATCCTTCCAATTCAGCAGATTCTGGGACTCTACTTCAAGAACCACCCCTGAGGAGCGGGGCTCGGCCCCGTTCCCGAGGAGCAGGGCTCGGCTCCGTCCCCCAGCAGCGGGGCTCGGCCCCGTCCCCAGAGCTGAGGTGCAGCCAGGCAGGAGGATGCTGGCAGTTCCATTTGGAAGGTGTTGCAGGGCTGGCACCCCATCAGTAGGGTCCTGCATCATTAGGACTTTGCACTTAGAGCAGCGTTTCATTTGGGCTTAGGGAAGGAGCTCGTTTCCATCCACACCCATCTGGGAGTGATTATTCCCGCTG
Source organism: Callaeas wilsoni (assembly GCA_013398955.1). Taxonomy (NCBI): domain Eukaryota; kingdom Metazoa; phylum Chordata; class Aves; order Passeriformes; family Callaeidae; genus Callaeas; species Callaeas wilsoni. The sequence continues at coordinate 49,603 of VWPU01006569.1, forward strand.
TAGTAGCATCCAGGCCCGACTGGCATCGGCACCATTAGCACACAAACCCAGAGTTTAACGAGAGAGCATTTACCACTGCAACGGGCCCATAAAGGCACCTCACCACGCTAAAACTGCATCCAAATCTCCCACTTAACCACGGCAAAATCGCATCCAAACCTCCCCGTGATCCCGTGCTTGTGCACAATGGATCCTGACAGATTACACCTCTTCGGAGACACACTTCCCACTTACTCACTGCACGGAGTTTACTCGGCGCTTCACATCCCCCAAACCCCTCACAGAGCGGTACCTTCTGCAGCCAGACACCTCTAAAAATAACATCCTCCCCAAGTGTTGAAAGATATTAAAATATAAAGCCATTAACATATAATAAGGCTGGAATGGGAGCTCCGCATGCTCTGAAGCTCTCAGGGCTTGGCTTCCACTCAAGAAAAATATATTGGATTAGTCTGAGAGAAAAATTAGGCTGGTGTGCAGTTTAATTAGCATTACAAGACACTACATGTGTATGGAAGAGCAGGGAAGATTTATGTTATTATGTGGTAAGAAAAATAATGTTAAAAGGTTAAAATAATATGGGGTTGATACAGCACTATTTACTCTGGGGTTAAAGGGAAGATAACTTTGGAATGCCACTGAATGTTGTTAAAAACCCAAGTTCGAGGGTTTGCCAGGGAACTCATCGAAAAATTGTGGAAAAACTCTGCAATTTGGTCACGGGTCAGTCAAACACTTACTCTGGCAGCAACATTCTCCATCAAGGAACTCAATAAATGCTGATAAAATGTCCTGGTCCTCACACAAAGTCAGGGTTTTTACCCTTCGTGGAATGAGCAGAAAATAGAAATGAAAGCCCAGCTCAGCTGTGGAGGACGCCGGGTAGGCAGAAGGAAAGACTCCCTTGCAGCACCATAAATCTGGGAATAAGGACTTTGGGAAGGTCCTGACTGACTTGAAGTTGTCCCTGCCTGTGGCAGAGGGACTGGACTCGATGGCCTTGAGAGGTCCCTTCCACCCCAAACCTTTCTGTGATTCCACAATTCCCAAGGACCAGCTGGGCTGTTCCCACACAGCCAAAGGTTTCTCCTGACATCAGGAATTCACCCCACAGGATGTGCAGGGATGCACCTCCAGCCCTCAGGATGAGCTCTCACTGTGTTTAGTTTCCCAAAGGATGCAGCACATCCCGCAGCCACTGCCATGCTCCTGCCACTCTGCAGCATCTTAACAGGAGGAGTTCTGGATTCAGGCCAGATTTTGCATGGAATATTCACAGGCACAGCAGCAGGAATACGAGAATTCGAGTTGTGAATGAAGGTAACCAGAGCCTGACGTTTGCCACAGAGCCCTGCAGGCTCCCTTTACTGCCCTCTGAGAGCTTCCTCCAGCTGTAACCAGGACCACAAAGTGGAATTTGAGGGAAAATCCACTATGGGGGCACATCCCCAATCACCATCCTCCCCCTGCACACACCCAGCTCTTCCCTAACCTGGGATCAGAGCCGTGAAATCCTAACACACAGGCCCTGAACAGGGATTTAAAGGTCTGAGTCCACAGGACCCTGAGCTGAGGCTGCTTCCAGAGGACGCTGAGGCTGGAGAAGCATTTCCAACAGGAGCTCTGCTCAAAGCTTTCAGCACGTTGGGCGGGTTTCAGCTGGGATGCAGGAACCAGACAAGGGGAAGAAGACGCACGGATGAGCTGCAGGTATGCTCAGGGCGGGAGAAGCCTCTGGAGCAGCTTCAACACCTTTAGAGCCTTTGTGCCAATCACACCAAGTGCTGCCTCTTACCCTGGAGCCAGAATTGACAAAAAAAGGGAAAAACAACTGCAATTTCACACTGGTGAGGGAAAAGAAACGGAAAAGAAAGGAAGAAATTCCCTCCTGTGAGGGTGGCGAGGCCCTGGCACAGGTTTCCCAGAGAAGCTGTGGCTGCCCCTGGATCCCTGGAAGTGTCCAAGGCCAGGTTGGACGGGGCTTGAAGCAACCTGGGATGGTGGAAGGTGTCCCTGCCCATGGCAGGGGCTGGGACTGAATGGGCTTTAAGGTCCCTTCTAGCCCAAACTATTCCATGATTCCATAAAAGCAATGCCAAGGTCAGGAATGCCGCTGTGGGCACTGGTCCAGAGCGGGAACATTCCTCGTTTAAAAGGTGAGAAGTGGAGACAGAGAACAGACACCTTGGCACCGGGAAGGTGAAATGCCAGTAAGCAAATTGCTGCTCAGCACATTTTTTTGGATGACTCAGCACCTCCCCTCCCTCCCCCCACCAGCTGCAAGCGCCTCCACAATTAGTTTGACAAAACTGATCCCATTCCCAGGCTCTGGCAGTTTTTATCCCCATCTCGGGACACTCTCAGGGCACACACCTCACCCAGCATTGGACAAAAAACAAGTTTTGATAGAAATGTGCCAGGACACGGATTTGGTTGGAGAAAAATCACGGGAATCGATGCTCTGCATCTTGCGAGGATGATTTTTTGACAGCAAAATATAATTTAATTTTGGCACAAAATCCTCTAAAGGGACGCAGTGCCCTGATGTGGATATCCACGAGCGGAGCCCACTCTCCCATCCCACAGCACACCCATCTGGACAGATTATTTGGATTTTATACCACCAGCCAAGGCTCCACCACTCCCCAAACCCTCTCTCACACCTCCGAGCCACTGAAGAGTCAATGAATTAAAGCAGCTCTGACAAACTCCTCATCTCGAAGCCAACGCGGTGATGCAACACCCGGCGGGTTCTGGGACAAAGATGTGGGACTACAATGCCTCAACCTCTGCCATGAAAATCTGCCCTTCTATCCCAAATGAGTTACACATTTGGATACCCTGTGAGATAGGGAAGCGGGGCGTTATCGAGCTGCCAAATCTCACTCCTGTCATGAGGTCATTTCTGGCATGCAGCCAGGTGACGTTTCAGCCAAAATCTCAGCGCTGACCATCACTCCCCGGCCTTCCCCCTTGCTCCTCTTCCTCCTGCCTCAGGTCAGGAAGAGGGGGGGGAATAAAATAATTTAAAAATAAAGAAAAAAGGGTTAGGAAGGGGAGTATCTTTTGGGTTTAAATCAGTTTCTACAATCACAACACACACAGTCAGCACTTGGCCTCTTCACTGGACATTTGAGGGCTCACAGCACTGTGGTCATTGGGATGCTGGGTCCCCCCCAAATGAACCCTGACTCTGACCATGGACCCCAGGAGAGAAATGTCATCGATCACATCTCTTAAATTAATTATTTAGTAATTTCAGCCTAATTTATGCAAGCATTACATGTACAGCATCACACTTTGGGCTTATCAGCAGCACAGCTTGGAAAAGCTGCTGGGAACCCCACATGTACCCCAAAGCTTGACAACAACTTCCTAAATAAAGCTGTTTGCAAATCCCTCATTTCACTGCTTTAATCACTGAAGGGATGCACTCACAGCACCCCAGGACACCCAAAGTGCTTGTTTTTATCTGCACATTGACTCAAGGCAGAAAAATCGGCGAGAAACGGGTGAGCAGCACCACTACAAATCCCATTAATCCCACGTTGTCACGGCAGCCGTTCTCCCAACCGGAGCAGCTCGGGACACTCAGCTTTCCTTCCCCATGTCCCTAATACCAGGAAACTTTCTCTCCAACACAACTGCTTCAATGTGCCCCAAAGAATATTTCATCTCAAGCCTGACAGGCCAGATGTAGAATAAAGAAATAAATAATTAGCGTTACCTTATCTGGAGTCCGTCAGCTGCAGCGAGCGACGCTCGGAGCTCCGTCCGCATCCAGAGACAAATTATCTAACGCTGTAATTTATGAACGCCTCAAGTATTTGCCCTGGTATTTCATTATACGCTCGCTGGAAAGAAGAGCTCGAAAGACTAAACAGATCCAGCACGATAACACGAAAGGCACTCCAGCCGCGCGCTATTCCAAGGCAACCCAGGAATCCCAGCACGACATCAAACCGCTCCGGCTCACTCTGTGTTGACACTGCTCGAGCGGCAGCGAGGAGAGAGCGCAGAGCGATGACCCGGGAGCTCGGCTTCCCTCTGCTTCAACGCTGAACTTGGATTTATTATGGGAAGCTGCGGGATCCAGGCAGCTAAGGAAGCGCAAGCCCGGCTTTCCCGGGGGCAGCCGAGGCCGGCGCGGCGGAACGGCTCCCGCTGCCAAGTAGGAGGAAGAGTTCCAAACTCGCCGCTTTATCAAAGCTATTTTTGTCCTTCCCCCCACACACTGATAACCAGCAAGGCGAAGACCGCCGGGGTGCCGAGGCAGGGCTTGGCATCTCCCCCGAAACCCCGCTGCGACTCCGCGGCAAAGCCACCCGGCACCTTGGGGGAGCGGGCCATCCGCTCGGGAGGCTCGGAGGGGAGGAAACTCCTTCCTCCAGCTTATCCTGCTCGCAGCGATGTTTCGTGCCTGGAAAAAATGAGCTAAGTTTGCGAGCGGAGGCCCCGGCTCCGCTCCGGCTCTCCCAGAGGCTCTCGGGACAGGCGACCCCCCCTCCAGGGGCTGGGGACACCGGCGGGGACAACCGGGAGGCTGCTGCCCACCTGTCCCGCACAGACTGAGGAGCTGCTGCGGGGGGGACACCGCGGCATCACCCAAAACATGATGCACCTGGGTTGGGGGAGAATTGGAATCGCGAACCCAGCGCAGGAGGAGGGAGGGGAGCGAGCGGAGGCCGTGCGGGACCGGGACCCAGCGCCCACGGCGGGTGCGGGGCCGAGCCGTGCGGGGCTCCCCGGCAGCAGCACCCCGCAAGGGCCGGGGCAGAGCCGCTGCCCCCGGCCAAGGCGGGGCTGTCGGGACACACGGCGGGTCTGTCGCGACAAGAAGACGGCGAGCAGCAGGTGGAACACAGGCGGCCCCGGAGCCCGTCACCCCCAGCGCGGGCAAGCTCCCCCCAAACTTCACCCCCGCACCGCGAGTTCGGGGCTTTCCCCCCTCTTCTCACCGAACACCTCCGAGGGGCTGTTCGAAGCGCCCCGGGGCGCGGCACCCGAGCGCAGGGATGGAGCCGGGGGATGGCCCCGAGCAGCGCGGAGCCCCCGCGGTCCCCCCGCCCCCGGCCGGACCCACCTGCTGGCGCCGCTCCGCGCTCTCGGCCGCACGCTGCGGGCGGCCCCCG
>VWPU01006570.1:0-20534 GCA_013398955.1 Callaeas wilsoni
GGCCCGGCCCCGGCCCCGCTCCGTTCGCCGGCGGGAGCTGCGCCGGCTCCGCGCCGCCCTCCGCCTACAATGACAATCGTGGGCACGGGTCAATAGCGACGGGGAGGGTGGGGAGGGTCGCAGCGACGGGAGGCGACGGGAGCGGGAATCTCCGCTCCCGGGAAAGCAAATCCTGCCCGGCCCTGCGGGGTCTCACAGACCCCGGGGCCCTGGAGCTCCTCCGAGCGCCCTCGGGTCCTGGAGCTCAGCATCTGCTCCTTCACTCGCAGCTGGACAGCCTGGCAGAGCGGGCACAGCTGGCACAGGAGCCAGGGAATGGCACAGGGGCCAGGGAATGCCAAGGACAAATCCCAGTGCTCGGGGCCAAGGGCTGGCGGGCGGGGTGGGTCACTGCTGTGACACCGGATCACGACCTGGGAACACCCAGAGAAGCTGTGGCTGCCCCTGGGATTGTCCAAGGCCAGGCTGGATCGGGCTTGGAGCAGCCTGGGAGAGTGGAAGGTGTCCCTGCCCATGGCAGGGCTGGAATGGGATGATCCTCAAGGTCCCTTCCATCCCAAAAGCACTCCAGCATGCTGTGTTTCTAACACGTGGTGGGTCCCAAATCAGGCAGGCCAAGCTCAACAAGGAGCCCCTTTTCCCTCGATGCTGAGCTATGAACCAGGACGATCACTTCAGAGAGAATCCCATCCTGGCCTGATCTCACAGCAGAGCTGCTCATCCCACCTGGATTCACTGCCTTTTACTGGCCCTGGAGGAGAGCTGAGCCCTCCTGCCCTTGGAGAGGAGTCTGCTGCCCTGGGGGGAAAGACACTGGGACACCACCAACACTGCCAGGCAGTGTCACCACAGGCACCCACGGAGAGGGGGGAAAACACTCCAAAATCAGACTAAATCTGAACAGGCGAGACTCTGGAACGTGAGTGAAAGCACCAATCACCAGCAAACAGCACCAGTGCACGGACCAGACACTCCAGCTCACTGGAAGTCTGTTACAGAAAGTTCCAGATCCCTCCCAACGCAGCAGCAGCTTCTCCAGCTCCTTCCAGCTTTCCCAGAGCCGTGATTTGCCAGGAGGGAGTTTGCAGACAGGGCTGGAGACAGGAGCACCCTGAGTGTCCCCAGCGGCCATCCCCTCTCCCCTTGCTGTACCAGGAATGACGGAGCACACGCTCAATCCCCCCGGGAATCGCTGCCCCTCAGCACTGGCATCACTGCTCTCCAGGGCTAAAAAGGGTTTAACACAACAGCTCCAGCCCGACTCTGAGCCCTTCCTCCGCACACAAAGCCTCAAACAAAGCAAGGCTGGGACAACCAGGGGGTCCCAGTGCCTGGAGGGGTTTCTCCTGTGTCTGCCTGTCCTGCTGGCAGCTCCCAGAGGGGTTTTTTCTGCTTCCAGAGCCAACAGCCCATTTAGAAACAGCGTCCTCTCAAGACCTCACATTTGGAGAGGGACTTTTCCCGACAGCCTAGAGTGACAGGACATGGGGGAATGGCCTTAGGCTGTAGGAAAGCAGGGTTAGATGGGATATTGGGAAGGAATTCCTGGCTGGGAGGGTGGGGAGGCCCTGGCACAGGGTGCCCAGAGCAGCTGTGGCTGCCCCTGGATCCCTGGCAGTGCCCAAGGCCAGGTTGGACACTGGGGCTTGGAGCAGCCTGGGACAGTGGGAGGTGTCCCTGCCAGAGGGAATGTCCCCTGCCTGAGCACAGATGTCCCGTTGCTGCAGCCAGACCTGGAATGTGCAGAGCCAAGGCTGGGGACAGTTTGTGTTCTCGTGGGAGAAGGGATGAATCACAGCCACGAGAGCTCTGCTCTGTTCTCATCCTCACACAAACAGGGCTGAAGGACTGATCCCTTCCACCTTAGGATCTTCCATGATTCTGTAAATGCTCCCGAGAGTGCCAGGTGCTCTCTCCCAGCACAGAGCACTTGGATCTCACCAGCTTTCACTGGGGGTGAAGGCCACTGCCAGCTCCTCGGCTGGGCTCACAGCTTGGAGTGATCCCTGCTCTCACATTCCAAGAGGAAGGATGGAGATGGGCAGTGCCAGTCCTTGGGAATGCCTAGCAGGGTCAAGGCACCCCGAGGTGGGTCCAGCTCTCTCCTTTCCAAACATCCTCACCCGAGGCTCCAGCCTCACTCCCAGGTGCACAGCAGAGGCCCCAGAAGCAAGGAGGCTGTAACGGGCTGTGGTGGAGGAGCTGCACTTCAGGAACAGCAGGAGGAGGACAAGAACTGGATCAAAACCATTCCCTGGATGTGCCAGGTCCCCGCACTCACCTTGACGGCTCCTCCGGCCGGCGAGTGCCCCACGTTGTCCAGAGATCCCACTTTGGCCTGGGCCTTCTCCTTGAAGTTCAGCTTCTGGTTCTCGATTTTGACATCTCCTCCCCCTGCAGGGACATGGAGCAGGGCTGAGTTTGGGGGAGCCCCCAGCAGTCCCACCCTGGTGTTCCCTTCCCAGCCCTGCCCCGGAGCCGCTGGGAACCCTCTGGAGCAGGGACAGGACAAGTTCCACAGTCACTCCCCAGGAAAAGTTTGGTTTAAAACTGGAAGACCAAAGTTTCTGATTTCCAGCCGTGGCAGCAAACAGGGCCCCGGGGAATGCTGCACATCCAGACAGACAGGCTGGAGAGATCCTCCCTGGCTCTGCTCGTGAGGCTGCCTCCTCCACCCGAGGTGTGAAATGCCACCCCCGCCATCTCTCACTGGGGCCATTCCAAGGCTGAATCCCACTGCTCCCGTCCCTGTCCCGCCCGGGCCTCTCCAGCTCAGCCATCTGTGCATTCATCAGTGCCAGGACACCTCCTGCTCCTCTGTGTCACTGCCTTCCTCCCCTCCTTATCCCTTCCCGCTGCTGCTCCAGCACTGGGATCCCCGGGCACTCCTGCCTGCCCGGACAGCTCCTCCCTGGCACACACCCGACCTGTGGCTCCACAGGCAGGAACACTGCAGGTTCAGGAGAACGTGGAGGTCACAAAAAGAACTGCAGAATTTCAGCAAGATTTTTCCAGAATGAAATAGATCCCAGAATACTGCAGTTCCCATTAATCACAGAATACGGAATCCTGGAATGGGTTGGGTTGGAAGGGACCTTAAGGATCATCCTGTTCCAGCCTCTGCCATGGCAGGGACACCTTCCTCTATCCCAGGCTGCTCCAAGCCCTGTCCAACCTGGCCTTGGGCACTGCCAGGGATCCAGGGGCAGCCACAGCTTCTCTGGGCACCCTGTGCCAGGGCCTCCCCACCCTCCCAGCCAGGAATTCCTTCCCAATATCCCATCTAACCCTGCCCTGGCAGTGGGAAGCCATTCCCTGTGTCCTGGCACTCCAGGCCCTCGTCAATAGTCTCTCCCCATCTTTCTTGGCTCCCTTCAGGTCCTGGCAGGCCACAGTGAGGTCACCCCAAAACCTTCTCTTTTCCAGGCTGAACAATCCCAACTCTCTCAGCCTGTCCTCACAGGGGAAACGTTCCCTGCCTCTGATCACAGCGGTGCCTCCTTTATTGATAAATCAGACTGTGCACAAACCCCACAGACTGGAATCATGGGTCTTAAGGACCATTCCAACTCCCCTGCATGGACAAGGCCACCTGTCGCTGGCTGCAGTCCACGGCCCAGCGGCTTCTCCAAAGCCCAGCTGAAGTCTTGCTAAGCACAGCTTTGCTTCCCAGCGGCACCATTAAATCCTCAGCCCCACTCTGGAAGCCTGGCACGGCCAAGGGAGGAAACCAAGGGCTCTGGCCCAGCGAGAGCAGTTAAACCCCCCGGGAGGGGCTGGCAGGGTGGCTGTGCTTTCAGCAGTTCTGGACAAGGGCAGCGATTGTCACTCCCAGCTCGTTATTTCCGAGCACTGAGCGCGCAGAGGTCGCGGCCGTGGCACCGCGTTCCCAAGGCCGGAGGGGCTCCAGCAGGAGGGTGAACTGCTCTAACCTGGCTGGGAAGGGCGCCGGGGACCCCCAGACGGGACAAAGCCGGGCCTGTGGTGCTCGTTCCCAGCCCGGGCGGTGAGCGCTGCCCCGCGCCGGCTGTGCCGCTCCCGCATGGAGGAGTGTCCCCGGACACCGCGGGGCCAGCCAAGGTCACTGGACTGACCAGCCCTCAGGCCAAGCCAGGGGCCTCCAGCCCCAGGAGCTTGGGCTGGGCACGGCTCGGGGAGAAACCTGAGATTGCCAGGAGCTGACGCAGAGTAACCGCTGTGCTCCCAGCGGGGAGCAGCTGATTCCCGCACACTCATCCCAGAAAATGTCCTTGAAGGGCCGGGAGCTGCCATGAACTCAAGGCTAAAAGGACCCCTGTATGTGCTCTGAAGAACTGGAGGGAATTTCCTTTATCCTCCCATGATCGATGAACATCCTCGGATGCTCCGTGTGCCCCAAAGCCCCCTGTGAGCATGGATGAAGATTCCCGAAATGATCACGGAAGCAGCCACATTTTCCTTCTCAAATGAGCAGGAAAAAGCAGAAATGAGTCAAAGCTGTAGATTAGCTTCACAGGCAAGAGGACATTCCACATCTCCTAATCCCCCTCTCTGCTCATGAAACCACCAGGAGCTGTGCAAGAAGCACTTTTAGGGATTTCCAGAAGCACTGTGGACACCCCCTGAAAGCAACAACCCCCTTAAACTATTTTAGTCACAGTCCGGGATGGTGTTTAAGGGGCAAAACTTACAGACAAATGAGGAAATGGTAAAATTCCTACCTGGCTTATGCTTGATGTTTGCTTTAGATCCACACTTGGAGGACACTTTGGAAAGGTCGACTTTCTTGTTCTGGATCTGCACCTGGAGAGACAAAAAGCAGCAGCTGAGCGCAGAGAGACCTCTCCAGACTCTGGAGGCCAAAGGGCACCTCGAGCACCCCGCTGTGCCTGGCGAGCCTGTGTCCCTGCTCCACCACGTAACTGCTCCTGTGATTCCCAGGAATCCTTCCCGTGCGCCCCGGCGCTGCCCACGCCGGCGGCAGCGTTCGCGTCCCTCCGCGCCGGGGTTAAACTGAGGGGCAGGGCTGAGAGCAGAGAGCAGGAAGCAGAGGGACAGAACCAGGAACGGGGCTGAGCTCAGGGCACAGCCCTGGCACACGCAGCCCTGGGAGCAGGGGCAGTAAAAGCCAGCCCCGCTGCCGCCGTCCCCACGCGGCCCCTGCCCAGCCCGGGGACACGGCCACGGCCCGGCAGCGCCGCGGTCACCAGGCCTGGGGTCACCTCACAGACCTGCTGCTGCAGGGCCAGCTCCAGCCTCTGCTCTCCACCTTCATCTCCAGCCTGGAGAAGGCTCCCGGGAGAGCTCAGTGCCCTTCCAGGGCCTCAAGGGGCTCCAGGCGAGCTGGAGAGGGACTGGGGACAGGGCATGGAGGGACCGGACACAGGGAATGGCTTCCCACTGCCAGAGGGCAGGGATGGATGGGATAGTGGGCAGGAATTGTTCCCTGTGAGGGTGGGGGGGGACTGGCACAGGGTGCCCAGAGCAGCTGTGGCTGCCCCTGGATCCCTGGCAGTGCCCAAGGCCAGGCTGGACAGGGCTTGGAGCAGCCTGGGACAGTGGGAGGTGTCCCTGCCATGGCAGGGGTGGAACCAGATGGGCTTTGAGGTCCCTCCACTCAAACCAGTCTGGAATTCTGTGAGGGATCATGGTGCCCAGACGGAATGCACTGCTCCAGGAATCCATCCCCCTCAAAGACCAATGCCAGGGCTGAGAGCAGCCACCAGCTGGAACTTGCAGGCTCAGAAGTTCTGCTCCAGGTCAGTTCACAGAGGAAATCCAAGGATTTCCTTTAGAATGTGACAAGAATTCCTTCACCCACCAGCTACTCCAGGAGTTTACTGAGAGTTCTCAGGATAATTTGCCATAACTCTTCCCTGGGGAGCACGGATCCTCCTGCCCCGTGCGCACAGGGAGCAGTCCCAGGATGCTGCCCGGGGTGAGCAGGACAGCACAGCTCAGCCTCCTGCCACTGTCCCACGTCCCCAGAGCAGTGACACCCTCAAACGTCAATCGCAGACCCTGATTTGATTTTCTCAGGGGTTCTGAGTAAAGTTACTGCAGCTTTAATCACCAGTCCTTGCTTGCTCGGAGCTGGGATGAGATTAAATTTATTTCACAGAACGCACTTTGAAATCCTGCTGTTTGTCACCAGCTGTGGCTCCTGACCTGAGATCCAAACTGTCCCACCTGCACGGAAGGGTGTGTTTGTAGGACTTCTGACAGGAGCTGGGTCTGCACCTTGGGGTTGCACTTAGAGAGCCAAACACAGACTCTGGTGCCAGAAGTAAACTTTGGAAGTTTGACAGAGGCTCGGGGGGGCAATGTGAGCCTCAGCTCTTGGTAGCATTTCTGTCTCTGAGCACTTTCCAATCCACCCAGGCCAAGCCAAAGGACAGGGAAACACACGGACACTCCAAATCCCCCTCAGACCTTCACCAACAAGACAGTGCCTGCACTTGGTAAAATCTGCCTCTTTACTGCTTTGAACAGAAAGCTTGGTCAAAGGGTGAACTCGATGGTCTTGGAGATCTTTTCCAACCTCAGTGGTTCTGAGAGTGGGAAACACTAAACAAAAACCCACCAAAACCTTTTCCCCAGGCAAGTGAACTATGTTTGTGTCAAGGTATTTCTGGTGAGGGTAACGTGAGCAGGAACAACAACTTCTGCTCTTGGGCACGGCTTCCGGGCGATCTTGGCATGGAGGAGAAATCAACTCCTTGTACAGAGGGCAAAATGGGCCCCTGGACAGACAGCCAGCCTGGAGCCACTCGGGAGGGGTGGCAGGACAGTGCCCCTGGGTGCCTGGCAGTGTCCCAGGCCAGGCTGGACAGGGCTTGGAGCACCCTGGGACACTGGAAGATTCCCTGCCCGGGGCAGGGGTGGGACTCGATGATCTTTAAGGTCCTTTCCACCCCAAACCATTCCATGTCCATCACTTCCACCAGAGCACCCCTACGGCGCAATCAGAAATTGTTTCTAAACCACAACACTCTTGTCCACAGGATTCCTAAAAGCTACAACTGAAGGCACAGAGCAGAACAGACCTTCCACACAGACCCACCTGGGCATTAAACACTGGGAATTCTATCAGAAGTGATCATCACAACTACTTGAGCAAGAGAACATCTTGGAAGAGGTCACTAAAATCACAGTGCCCCGAAGGGAGTGAGAAGAAACAAAAATGAATAAAATACAATGATTTTTTGGGCAGACTAGGCACTCACATCCACACTGCCTGTGCTGGAGGGCTGGGAATGCCTGCCTGGAGCTGCTCTGGGAGCATTTGGAACCTGGAAATGAGCTTTTGGCTCTGAAAATGCAGAATAAAGAGCTGCTTAAGTAGCTGAGCAAGGAGCAAAACTGCAGTGGTGAAAGGAGAGTGCGGGAGAGGAGAAGAGAAGAAGAAAGCAGGGACACAGCTGTCCCTAAGGCTGGGAATGCCTGGCACTGAAGAGGGAAGGACAGGATGGTGATTCATGAGCACAAGGACACTTCACTGACGCAGTTAATCAAGCAAGAAAAGATCCCCCACATTTCAGCCCCATTTCTGGTAGCCTGAAAAAACAGGAAAGGCACCTGTGAGGCTCCTGAAAGGCTGAACAAGGTAAAGGTGGCAAAATTGTAATGGTTTATAAAACACAGCTCCTCGGAGTGCATGGACAGGGAAATGCCACCAGCTGCTGCAGAAACTGTCACCAGTGTGGCCAAAGGCACTTCTGCCACCGACGCTGGAACAGCCTGTCCCAGGCTGGGGGACAGAACCAGGTGGAACAGCCAGCAGGAACAGGAACAGGGCTCAAAAACACCCTGAGGGCTCCCCACTGACACCAGGGCTCAACACCAGCATGTCCAGCTCTCCTGTGTGAGCGTTTCCACAGGAAACACTCCCATAAACATGGTGAAAATCATGGAAATAGCAAGTGAGAACCACAAATCCCCAGTCCCCAGGCAGGAGGGCAGCAGGGATGTGGGAAGGCAGCCTGGGTTCAGTGGCACAGGTGTGACTTCAGCATCTGCCTCTGGCCACCTTGGCAACCAACCTGGAGGGAACCAGTTGTTAAGAACCCACATTTGGTTGCCACTTGCAAAGATTTGTGGAAAAATCAGTCATGTAAAGGTTCAGCCAGTTGGACATGGATTTCCCAGGAAAAGTGGCCTTCAGCTGGCTCCACAGCCAGGTCCTGAGCAGGGTTTGTGTCACTGGACCAGACTCTGACCAGACACCCTGGGCACTTCACCAGATGTGACAGCCATCACTCCTCGGGAACCCGGGATGTTTAAACACCTATGGAAAAAACTTCCTTGGGCTCAAGTCCTCCAGCGTGTTTGAAACCAGGCAAACCTTGCATTCCTGCACCTGTCCTGTGCCAACAGCCCAGCCCAGGTGTGTCAGGGCAGCAGAGACCAGGCCACGCTCAAGCTCGCCCAAGCTGTAGGATCTGGACAGTTAGCCTGGGTTGCCTGGCAGACACTTTGAGCATCTAACACCCCAAACCACGCTGCAGACACCACCAGATTAACCTTCTATTTCAATAAGCTCAGCCCTGAGGCCAGAGATACCAGCAGCCTTTAAATTTAGGAATTAATCGCAGCTCAAAGATTAAGTCCCGGAGTCTTTGCCTGCTCCGAAGTCCCTTTTGTGAAACGAGAAGTGAATGAGTGTGACTCCAGCTGGCCCTGTGGGCCAGGGGAGCGTAAGAGGCACTTCCAGGCCATAATGCATCTGCTCTGGGAAATCCAAGCTCCTCGGGAGGTCAGGGAGTGAGGAGGTGCCGAGGGAACTCCCAGTGAGTTCAGTCCCAGGCGCAGCCACGTCCCCACCCCGCGTTCGGTCGCGGCCAGCCCAGAAAGCAGGAGCAGCCCACGTGCAGCTGTACGCTGTGAAACAAAGCACGCACATTCAGCCTGGCAGCCCGAGAGAAAACGCAGAATCCTGCAGCCTGAGCTGTCTCCAGGAGCCCTGGGGCTTCTGCCTCCAGCAGAGCGTTCTTGAGGCTGGCACACCCAACACAGCACAAGAGAAGGAGTTAGTAGACAGACAGCTTGCCCAGACCCATACTTACATTCCCACCTCCAGGGACATGCTTAATATTGTCCTTGGAACCACACTTGGACTGAACATGGCTGTAGTTCGCTTTTTTGGAGACTATCTGGACCTGGAACGTTACAGAATGGAAAACAACACAAGGGAAGAGGACTGGTTAGAGTTGTCATACGGCAGGAGGCTGCAGGGGGCTCGTGGGGACCGTGCGGAACTCGACCCAGTGCCGGGGGAAGCCACCGAGGAGGAGAGTGAGAGAGAGTGAAGGACAGGAGGCTGCACAGACAGTGTTAGTGCCAGGCTGGGAGCAGCCAGGACAACGCTCCCACCGACCCCGCGGAGCCCCGGCTGGGATGGGAGCATCAGGGCCCCGGGAAACCTCCCCGGGGCAGGGAGAGGCAGCCCAGAGCGATGGGATGGGATGGGATGGGACTCTCCATGCCCCAGGAAGCCTCCTGGGAGGTTTCCAGTGCCAGCTGCCCCGGAGCAGGGAGAGCCAGCCCTCTGAGCCACCGTTCCCAGCACGCTGTGAGCTGCTCCGTGCGCGCACCTGGACTGGATCCAGCCCTGGATAATGCCCCTTCAACCCCTGGGCAGTAAAGCTGGGTCTGAGAAACGTTTTGCTGTTGAAGGTGGTCAAACCTTCAGCTGAATGATCTCAGATGAGTTTTACGTTAATGAAATTGTTTCTCCTTTACACTGACTTGGATTTGAGGGCATGAGAAGGGTGGCTTGGCAGTGCTGGGGGATGGCTGGACTCCATGATCTCAGAGGGCTTCTCCAGCCTCAATGACTCTGTGATTTTTAAATACAAAAGGAGTAGTTCAGGTGAGCTTTACTCACAGCACTGACTGGGTTAGACACCAGTGTTTACAAAGGTTAGTTACAACACAGGCTTAGTCTGGAGTTATTCACCACAGCACAAGCGGGCCCGAGCTGGATCCTGACTTCTACAAGAGGTGATAAACTTGGAGCACAACAGGGATCACCCAACAGTCTCACTCGGGCAGGTTCCCAGAGCTCCTCAGCCAGGCCAGAAGGGCTGGATTCAGGGAACAGCAGCTCTGGGAACACACCTGTGTCGTGGAGTGTGGGGTGATTCTCTGACTCCCTAAAGGTACAGATCCTGTTCATTCCTGAGCATTCCTGCCTGATAATATTGGGATTAAACTGTGGCACTTCCACCTCACGCCATCCACTCGTGCTTTGGAGTAGCCCATCCAGTGGTGCTGGCCTAAGGCATGGAGTTACAGAGTTCTGGTACAGCTGGGTCAGGAATATTGCAGGAAAGATGTGAACTCCTTCATATTCTGCAGTCTTAAAAGAAGCAGCTCTGAACTCAACCTCTCTGCCTCGTTACAGACTGGTTCTGTGTGTGAAGAACTGGGTTTAAGGGAAACCTCTGACTCGAAGTTAAGCCTGTATGAACCTGGAAGTGAAACTGGAGGACTCTGCTCTGGAAACCTTTCCAGCAGGAGTGGAGAAGGTCCCTGCCTGGAGGAGCTTCCCTGGGAACATCTCAGGGTGCACAAGAGAGAGTGGGAAGTGTCTGTGCAAGGAACAGTGCCACTGACAGGAGAGAGCAGGACAGCTGAAGAGGAGGGACAGTGACTCAAAATGGAAACGTTTTCCTTCATCTCCCCCAGAGAAAAGTGTGAAAGGAACTCACTTTCCCATTGGGCTGTTTGGGGACCCCCTCTTTTGCTGCGGCTGCTTTAGGAGCCACTTTAGTGCCCGCGCTGGGTTCAGACCTGGGCGCGGCGGCGGCTGAGTCTGGCCTTTTCTCTATTTTCCCCTGGATGGAGACAAAGGGATGATTTCAACCAGCAAACGCAGAAGTGTGGGCATGGGAACAGGGACAAACCTGGCGGAGCAGAACTCCGTGCACGCTCTAACTGCCAGGCCCAGGATCAGTAACCCCGAGGGGAGGGGGCACACAGCAAGGGCCCAGCTCTCCGTGTCTCAAAAAGCTCCTGGTGCCCTTCCTCGGGATCCAAGTGACCCCAGGACGTGGATCCTGACAAAAATCCCAACCAAATCCCGGGGGAACCCAACAGCAGGGCAGGACCAGCTCCTTCACGTGGAGGACACGGTGCAGATCTGGGAGGCAAAGACGCCCAGGGCTGATGTGGGGCTCTGAGAGCTCTGCTGGACACACACCCCGTGCTCCCAGCTCAGATTCCCACCCACATGCACTGCACTCAGCCTTTGAGCTCTACACCTGCTTTAGTTCTTATCTAACAAAAGGCAGGTGCACACAGAGAGTCCAGCTGAGAAGAAAATTGAAGGAAAATTTACAGGTTTCATAAAAATTCAGAGAGAATATCCATTGTTTTGCTAATTTAGATGCAGAGAAGTGCAGCAGAACCTGCATTGCTGGGGAAAGGCTCAGCATAAATCTTGTATTTCACTAACCTACAGACCAGTGAACAAAAAAACCCCAACACTACAACATTCCCAAACTCTAAGAACAGCTCAGTGTAAGTAAGACTACAAGAAAGGACAAATTGCTTAACAAGGCAATTGTTAGGATTTAATAACGCTATGAAAATATTTAGAAAATTAAGGACACTGCAATT
Organism: Callaeas wilsoni; assembly: GCA_013398955.1. Classification (NCBI taxonomy): domain Eukaryota; kingdom Metazoa; phylum Chordata; class Aves; order Passeriformes; family Callaeidae; genus Callaeas; species Callaeas wilsoni. Next base: position 11,602 of record VWPU01006570.1, read on the forward strand.
AAATACAAACTAAAGTCCCTTAAGCTGACACAATGAGGGCTGTGCTGTGCTGCTGCACAGCCAGGAGACTGCTGACTCTGAGGATAAATCCATGCTGTATCGATGCTGTCTGGGACACACAACACCCAGCCAGGAGTGCCCTTGACTTTAATGTGCCTGAGAGCAGATTAAGGCTCCCAGCATGGAACGTGCTCCCCTGGCAGCAGATTAAAGTTCTGGGCCGGGTTATTCAGCACCACAGAGCTGCAGCAAAGACAAGTGGAGAGATGTGTCCCACTGTGGGGGATCACAGCCCTCTGGCTGCTGCTAACACGCGTGGCCAGGCCAAGGCTGGGCTCATACGACGGCTGATCAAGGTTCTGTGGTTCTGCACAGCCACACTGTTTAAGGCTGGGCAGGGGCTGCAGGTGTATCCCGACACCTTTACCCTTTCCATGGGAGACACTGGTGGTGGAAGAGCCATTTAAGAGCATTAAGAGGCAGTGAGAGCCCCAAGTTTTAGCTCTGTTAATGGTTTTTCAGCACTACCCTCTCCTCGTGGCCACCAAGGGTGACCCTGAAAGGCTCATTTCATGTCAGCTTCGGGCCTGACAAGTCGGTCATGGGAAAGGTGCTGTGGAACTTGCTCCTGCATCCAGATTTCCCTCATCCTAGAGCACTGTTCCACCTTCTGTACCGTTCAGCAGACTCCATTCCTCTGCTCAAAGGCAAAGGTTTGGAATACAGACAGACTCTGAGCCTTTCACACGGAGTTTCTGTGCCAGGCCCTACGACAGCAGAGCAGAAGCGGAGCTCTGAATTCCTGCAGGTATTCCGGGGAACGGGGGCTGGCTCCGGGGGTGGATCCCGCCCTGCGGCCCAAGCAGGAACCCAGCGAGGAGCTCTGCGGAGCGCCGAGGAGAGCAGCAGGACACAGGCACCCAGCCCAGCAGAGCCCCCGGCCCAGAGCCGCTCCCGAGCGCGATCCTCCCGCCTGGAGGAGCTCACCTTGCCTCCGCCGGGCTGGTGCTTGATGTTGTCCGTGGAGCCGATTTTGGAGCGGACGTTCTTCAGGTCGGGGGCGGAGGCGCTGCTGGCCGGGCGGGGCGGTTTGGAGGCGCCGCTGGCTTTGCTGGCAGCCTTGGCCGCGGCTTTCTTGGCGTCCGCGGACACCGTGGAGGCCGTGGCGGCTTTGGGCGCAGCAGCTTTGGGCTTGGGCCGGCTGGCGGCCACCCCGGGCACGCTGGGAGCGCTGGAGGCCGTGGTGGAAGGAGTGGTGGCACTGCTCTTGGTGGCATTGCCGGCAGCACTCTTGGGGCGGCTGGAATCTGCTGCGGGATCGCGGGAATGTGGGAGGGAAGGGGCAAAACAGAGGTCAGAGCCTGTTACACAAACTTCCTCAGTCACACCGATGCCTTAGGATCTCAGTTTTTATATTTCCATATATCTGCAATCCTGCAGTTCTGTAGTGTGTACCTCTGAGCTCCACACAGAGTGTGAGCTGCTGCTCTCCCATTTGGGACAGACACAGCAATTCCTCTCCAGGCCTGGGAATCAAGGACACCGCACTGTCTCAGGCCCCGAGAAATGGAAACAAAAGTGAGTTGGGGGGAGCAAACTGAGAGAATGGGACTGCACTGCCTGAAGCTGGAATTGGACAATTAACCTCTGATTGCAAATGGACAGAACTTCTATCTGTCCCAAAAACATGTGCCTGTGTCCATCCTGGGTGCAGTCTCTCTGAGACTCCTGCACTGCCCAAGGTGCACCCTGGGAAGGCCTTTCCATAAATCCCTGCCCTTTATCCTTTAGCTCTGCTCCAGGGCAGCTTCCCCAAGGCATCAACACAATCCCAGCCTGGGCTGGGCTGGAAGGGACCTTCAGGATCTCCTCATCCCACCCGTGCCACGGGCAGGGACACCTTCCACTCTGCCCGGGCGCTGCCAGCCCCGTCCGGCCTGGCCTTGGGCCCCTCCATTCCCAGAGATGCACCGGGACCCCCTCAACGACCCCAGCCCCAGACAAAGGGGATTTCACTCACACTGAGGAAACAGCCTCGGGTTGTGCCAGGGGAGGGTCAGGAAGGAAAATCCCTTCCTGGAAAGGGCTGCCCAGCCCTGGCACAGCTGCCCAGGGCAGGGGTGGAATTCCCATTCCTGCAGGGATTGAAAAGCCATGGATGTGGCACTTGGGGACATGGGCAGGGGTGGCCTTGGCAGTGCTGGGGGCTGGGTGGGCTCCATGGTCTTGCAGGGTTTTCCCAGGAAGGATTTCCATGAGTCCCTGGTGGGATGGAAAGGCAGCAGTTACCTGAGGGAGACTTTGCAGAGGTTTTCTTGGCGTCTGCCGGCTTCGCGTCCGTCTTGATGGCTGCCAACACAAACAGAGCGGTGAGGAGGTCAGGGGAGCATCCCTGCAGGATTCCAGCCCTGGAACCAGCCCAGGGATTAACGGCTCGGTTGGAGCACCTGCCTGGGGTGCTCCTGCTGGCACCAAAACCCCCTCGTATTTTGCAGCCAAAGCACCAATTCATGCCAAAGGAGCCTCATTCGGTGACACCACGCACCTGGGGATGGCTTGCATTTTGTTTCTTCTAAATTAAGTTCCTGAATCTGACTCCCAGCACTCACTGGGAGTATTTTAATCCTGCCCCACCTCCATTTCTTAAAAAACCCCAACCAAGCAAAAAACCACCCCAAAACATTTCCTTTCTTTAAAAAGTAACAAAAGCAACCCCACGTTTGTCCTTGCCCAACCTTGCTCTCATTGCCAGACCAGTCCTCCCCTGTGCCAATTTTCTTGCACAGGAGTTACCGCACATATTTTGGCCCCTATTTTAATTGTATAAACCCAAAAATCAATCCCTAAACTGAGCTGCCTTTGGGCAAAGCCCAACGATCACGACCTGATTACACTGCACAGAGGACACTCTAAACCAGGGATGCAGCCACATTTCTCCAAGCAGGAGAAAACCAAACACCAAACTGACCAAGGCAAAACCCACGGACTGAAAAACAGGAACAGAACTTTAGTTTAAGGAGCTCTTTGCTCATGAAATTGTAGGGTTTTTACTATCAGTGAGGAGCAAGTTTGGGTAAAATCTGCTTCATTTCAACAGCCAAGGGAAGGCAACACTGAAAAGAAACAATAAATGGAAAAGACCTAAGTTAGAAATTATGAAAACCCTCATTTTTTAATATTTAATTTCCATTAAGTCTCAGATTTTTAGATAAACTCCAGCAGCTGTCAGGGTCCTTTATGGAATACCAATATCAAAAAGACCAAGGGGAAGAGGCAGATAACTACAGGCCAAGTTAGTCTGGATCATTCCACCCTGACTTTGCTAAAAGCATTCAATTAAACACCCCAGATAAGATTCCAGCTAATGAGGTGAAACCCATTTGGATAATTTAATAAGGCCTAAAGGACAGATACATAATTAATAGCAAACACTTCAAACAAGGGGCTGGCAAACCAACCTAATTTCATTCCTCGAGACCACAACTTTAATTGGGGAAACTGCACGGACAGAACAGACTTAGGTTTATGTAAAAGGCAAAGGAATATTATGTTAGAGTAATATACAGAGATGCTATGTCTGCTGATGCCAGTGGGGAGACAAATGTTGAACACCTCGGTCTCTATTAACATGAGATGGTGAAAACCCAGAGACAGCCCCTGGGACAGTGGTGTGTAGTGACAGACTTCGATCTGTGCCTGATCTGAAGGGCTGAGCGTGGTCTTGCACGAACATTAAAGTCATTTCCACACGGAGGAGGACAAAAAGTAAGGAAAAAAAAAATTAAAAATCAAAATATCAGGCCCCACATAACCCACAGCTCTCCTTTAGCAGAGAAAATGAGTGACATTTATTACGTGAAAAAGTGAAACTATATCATGTCAAACCTGGCCTTTACACACACATTTCACATGAGACAACGACTGAAACTCGATGGCAGCTCAAGGCACCAAGTGCCTGACACGAGAAAAGCACCAGCAGGTGTCCTGAAAGAGAACCTTCAGCCACAAACACCATCTTCACCCCAAACTTATTCTCTGGCTCAACACTGTGTAACGAGAAACTAAATTCATGGAATCACTATGGCTGGAAAAGCCAAGACCTTCCAGTCCACCTGTCCCCCAGCACTGCCAAGGCCACCACCAACCCATGTCCCCAAGTGCCACATCCACGTGGCTTTTAAATCCCTCCAGCAGTGGCGACTCCACCACTGCCCTGGGCAGCTGTGCCAGGGACTGAAAACCCTCTTGGGGAAGGAATTTTCCCAATACTTAACCTGAACCTCCCCTGGTACAGCTTGAGTTCGCTTCCTCTCCTCCTGTCCCTGTTCCCTGGAGCAGAGCCCGACCCCCGGAGCTCCAGGCAAACCAAACCAAACCAAACCAAACCAAACCAAACCAAACCAAACCAAACCAAACCAAACCAAACCAAACCAAACCAAACCAAACCCAACCCTGAGCGCTGGGCTCGTTGTGGTTCCCTTGAGGCCCCAGGGCACCATCCACCCTCTGCCCCATCCCTGCTTCCCCCTCACCCACAACAGGACTCCCTTCTCCTCCCATTCCTGCCTCCAGATCCAGACAGGCTTTGCCTCCCCACGGAGTCCCTCCAGCTGACCTCATCCTCCCTCACCCACACGGCTCTGCCTGTGCTTTGGCAGGGTCCCACCACGTTCCCGGTGCCACAGCCTCTTCCTCTGCGCATCCTGCCTCTTGGAACAACCTCCTCGCAGCTCTGCATCGCTGCCTCCATCTCTTTTCAAATGTCAGCAGCAAACACTCCTTTGTTAGTGGCTCAGTTTGGGCAGGAGGAACTAACCCAACTCATTAGAACAGATCCCGCATTCCCGGGCTCCAGTTTGCCTCCAAGACCACACAAAATGAATTTTACCAGGATGTCCGTGGGATCAGACAGGGTACGTGGCTCTTGGAATGTGCAGCACCTTCTCTGCACTTCGTTAATTAGATTTTCCCCAGAGCATGAAGTCTGGGATGGCCATCAAGCTGAATACATCCAAACACAGCTAAAACATGACAATTCCTTTGGGAAAGCTGGGCTCTGAATCCATGCTTTGGGATTCAAACCAATCCGTGTCATTTTACATGTTTATCGGCAAATTCTGCCACTGAGGCCCAGCCATTCGAAAAGATTCGAGAAGACTTAACTATAATTTTATCGGATGTTAAATCTCTCGAGCTCCATTAAAAGGAGCAAGAACAGTGTTAGTTTATCTAAAACACTGCTCGGGTTTCCTGCTGAACTCATGGGAAGTTCCCTCTTTAGCAGCGGCATGAGCGGGACATAGTTTTTGGATGAAGCTGATGTGATAAAATGAATTTTACCAGGATGTCCGTGGGATCAGACAGGGTACGTGGCTCTTGGAATGGGCAGCACCTACACTACACTTCGTGAATTAGATTTTCCCCAGAGCATGAAGTCTGGGATGGCCACCAAGCTGAACACATCCCAACACAGCTAAAACATGACAATTCCTTTGGGAAAGCTGGGCTCTGAATCCATGCTTTGGGATTCAAACCAATCTGTGTCATTTTACATGTTTATTGGCAAATTCTGCCACTGAGGCCCAGTCATTTGAAAAGATTTGAGACTTAACTATAATTTTATCTGATGTTAAATCTCTCGAGCTCCATTAAAAGGAGCGAGAACAGTGTTAGTTTATCTAAAACACTGCTCAGGTTTCCTGCTGAACTCATGGGAAGTTCCCTCTTTAGCAGCAGCATGAGCGGGACATAGTTTTTGGATGAAGCTGATGTGATAAAATGAATTTTACCAGGATGTCCGTGGGATCAGACAGGGTACGTGGCTCTTGGAATGGGCAGCACCTTCTCTACACTTCGTTAATTAGATTTTCCCCAGAGCATGAAATCTGGGATGGCCATCAAGCCAAATACATCCCAACACAGCTAAAACATAACAATTCCTTTGGGAAAGCTGGGCTCTGAATCCATGCTTTGGGATTCAAACCAATCNTCCATGCTTTGGGATTCAAACCAATCCGTGTCATTTTACACGTTTATCGGCAAATTCTGCCACTGAGGCCCAGTCATTTGAAAAGATTTGAGACTTAACTATAATTTTATCTGATGTTAAATCTCTCGAGCTCCATTAAAAGGAGCGAGAACAGTGTTAGTTTATCTAAAACACTGCTCAGGTTTCCTGCTGAACTCATGGGAAGTTCCCTCTTTAGCAGCAGCAGTACGAGTGGGACATAATTTTTGGATGAAGCAGATGTGATTTCAGCTCCAAATTCTTCCTGCTCTACTAAGAAACCTCCACTTCTGCTCAGCCTCTTTTGGATTTCACACACCAGTTCAGGCATTTCAAGTCCTCTTTCAAAGACTTCCTTTCCCAATTTTTATTTAGTGTTTATTCTGTTCCTATGGCAAAATACAGAGGGAATAGAATCCCTGCTGTTAAATCAAGTGTGTGCAGTAATTGAATTTACCCTGGATCACACAGAGCTGATCCAGGTTGGCCCTGAAGGGAATTTGGAAGAGGAAGCCCTGGAGAGAAAAACATTTGAGCTACTGTCAGAATCCAGATGCTGATGGAGTGGCTTTTGAACACTTCCAGGGGTGGGGACTCCACCACTGCCCTGGGCAGCTGTGCCAGGGCTGGAGAGCCCTTTCCAGGAGGAATTTTCCCAGTATCCAACCTGAGCCTCCCCTGGCCAGCCTGAGGCCTTTTCCTCCTGTCCTGTCCCTGTTTCCTGGGAGCAGAGCCCGACCCCCTGGACGCACCCTCCTGTCAGGGAGCCGTGGAGAGCAGCTGGTGCTGCTCACACAGGACCTTGGTGCTGGCTGAAGGACGGATTGCTGCAGGAAAAGGAGGGAGCACTCACACGTTGGCCTCTTGGGAGGACACGCCGCCGTGGTTTTGGCAGCGGCCGCTGCCGTCACCGGCGACGGCGCCGTGGTCCGGGGAGCAGCAGAGGAGCTCCTGGAAGGAGTTTTAGGAGTGGTGGAGGATGGAGGCTTGGAGAGGGAGGTTCTCTTCTCCGTGGGCTTCGCATCCGCGACCTGAAACGGAGCAGGCGGCGTCAGAACAGCCGGAATGTCACCGGCAAAGCACCGCGCTCAGCGTGAACGGGAGGTGCCAAAAAAGGCTGAAATGAACAGAAATCGCTGAAATTCTTCAACATTTAATTAAGCCTGGCACTGCTGAAAGGTTATAATGCAATTAAAATGTAATCAAGATGTGCAGGAGCGAGTGACGGTGTGGAGGGCAGGACACGGAGCACGGGCCCTGCGGAGGAGCAGATCCCACCCAGGGCTGGCTCAGCTTTGATGTGTGGACCCTTCCAGCTGGGAAGGAGGTTTTGATTTCTGAGTAAAATGGAACCATCAGTCCACTAGCAATGCTCCTGGGAGAGATTCCCATCCTCCAGGAGCACGAATGGTTCCTAAGCTGGAATTTGTTTAACACTGGGGACATGAGAATTGGGTGTCCATGGCTCATCCCTCACTTGGAAAACTCCTTCCTTCTGTCCCTGATAAGGCACTTGTTTGTCAACTGCCTGATCTCTGAAGCATGAAAATACTGAGTTAATGCATGGGGACAAATCTAATTTTATCAAAAAGGGATTCAGAATGATGCAAAAACTTTGACCAAACTGAAGTTCCTGGCTCACAGAAAAGTGCAGATCTACACCTGGGCTTTCATATTCCTTCTGTTATTTTTATTTAGTTCTAAAAGACACTCAAATGCAGTAATTAATACAGCAGGAGTGGTGGTGTTTAGCCATCAGTGAAAGCTTCTGAAATAGGTTTTAAACTTGACGTTCCCTTTTAAACTTGGATTCCTCTACTCTGAAAGATCTTCAGTTAACATAGGGAACATTCAAGGGACAGCTCTCACTCCTAACACACGGGGATTCCCTGCTTATCTGGAAGATGCAACGCTGTCCATGAATCCTCTCTTTTGGGGAATTACAAATCTCCAACATTTTCCGAGTGTTATCAGTTCTCTATGTGCAGTTCTGCAGTGACCAGACACCATAAAATGAGCATCAGTGGGAAATACGGAGCGTTCACACGGATTTTTCTTCAATATTCATATCAAAGGTCTCCAATCAGGTTTCCCATGTTCTTGTCTGGATTTAGGAGTTGTACACAGAAGGAATTCCTGGCTGTGAAGGTGGTAAAGCCCTGGCACAGATTCCCAAAGCAGCTGTGGCTGCCCCTGGATCCCTGGAAGTGTCCAAGGCCAGGCTGGACGGGGCTGGGAGCACCCTGGGATGGAGGAAGGTGTCCCTGCCATGGCAGGGCTGGAATGGGATGGGCTCCAACCCAACCCGGTCTGGGCTCCCTGACTCACGGCAGCTCCTCAGGACGATCTCAGCACTACGCCCAGGTGTAATTCCCCTCTCTGCTGACACAATTCAGTGCCAGGGACACGATGCCATCCCTGCGTTAATGGAAGCTGCTCCCAAGAACCCTGCAGCTCCCAAGACACCGAATCCCGTTCCTGACCTTCCCCTAGCACAGGAATTGCGTTCTGCCTCACGACTCTGCCCTGTCAGAGAGCCCTGGGCGTTCCCCCAGAGCCAGGCAGTTCTTACCTTTGGTTTAGTCTCTTTTGGAGTTAAGGTGGAGGGACGGGTGCTGCTGGTGCCGGGGCGTTTGGAAGTGGTGCCTGGAGTAGGACCTGCAGTTGGGCTCGTGGGCTTTTTGTTTGTGCCCGGGGTGGCCGAGCTCGGCCGCTTGGGGCTGGTGGTGGCCGAGGGCTTGGCTTTCGCTGCTGCCGGCTTTGGAGAGGAGGCGGATGCAGCAGGCTTTAGGGTTGGGCCAAAAAGCAAAATCCAGGATAAAACCAAAGAAATACAACAAAAAATAGCGCATTGTAAACCAAAACATTGAGCTGCAACAACAGAAAAGTGATATTTTAAAGGAAACAAATAATAATAGTAGTAATA